>APFE030026703.1:26275-54279 GCA_000404065.3 Pinus taeda
AATTAATTTTCTCGCTTATAATTTAATTTATTTTTTGTCAGAAAAATTAATTAAATTGAATCATGAGGCGATTAATTGTTTTTCTAGCCTCTAATATTTTAACCACGGTGTTTAAGTATGAGGGACGAGGCACTAAAATATTTTTTACATAAGATTTTACAAATTCAACCTTCAAAGGGGGAATACCTGTTCATTATAGATCCTCAAAATGCTTACCTAATTCTGTGACACAATATGATCTAGTAGACCAAGTGATTTGTAGTAAACTAATTTATCAAAATAGCTTAAATTATTCCCAAACCACTTTTACAATAGATTTGAATAAAACAGTAGGATTCATTTAAGACCTTGACGATAAATTTCGCCGTAGATTTGGAGTGAGGTTGGAGGGAAAAACTTTTATGATCATCCGTTTCTTAGAAACACAGAGGAATTAGTGAGACGAAAAATCTGTAAGGATGAAATTTGTCGCCAAAATAATAGACTTACCTATTTTGTTACATAATTAAACAGTCGTATTAACATCATTTACATTACAAGCTTGCAGAATGGGTTTTACAATGACATGATCGACTGATGGCTGATGATTCTAAACTTTGAAAAAAATCCTTCAAGCTTCTAGCTCCTATTTCCTTGGAATGTTGAAAAAATGGGTGCAACATGGCCTCTCCTCACCTCACTCCCTCTTTGTTGGTAATTGTTATGAAACCAACCCACAAAAAGATAGAAAAGATAGATCAACACCTTAGAATTAAGCCTCTTCGAGGGAGAAACCTCGTTTACATTACACAAATGAACAATTCTTAGATGATAGAAATGACAAGACTTCCTTTCTATATATAGGAGTCTAAGGGGTCATAATATAATCAGAGCTGACATAACAATAATAATGTAAGGGCACAATAATAACAGTAGTGGGCTTCTATGGAGCACAATAATAACAATATGGGGACTACATGGGCACACGAATATAATAAGGGGATTGTACTAATAACAATAAGGGGTTACACTAGTATTATGGGGACCTAACATGCCCCTCTCCTTCAAAAAGTGTTGTCCTCAACGCTTGAGTAGTTCTTGATGCTTCTGTATAAATTCTTGTCCTCCTATTTGGAATCTTCAGCGGGTAAGTTCTTCCACTTGATGAGATACTCTTAAATTGATCTATTTCGTAGCTATCGATTTTTCGGTTCTGTGACTGCTTCAGGTTCCAATATGATTTTTCCTTTCTTGTCAAGTTCTCGCAATACTGTTTGAACTCAGATCTTCTGCAACTTTTGGATGAGTACCCACTCTTTTGGGCATATGGATATTTGTAAGGCCTGATGTTTGGAGGAACACTTCCTGGAATCAAATAAATAGCATAATCATGATCACAAATTGGTGGGAGGCCTTTGGGAGTCTCAAATACCTTGGAATGATTGTCCAAAACGTTTTGGAGATCTGGAGAAATACATGATTTCGATGTGGGATCCTCTAGTGAACATAATTGTGCAATTACTTCTCGTTGTTCTTTATTTAAAAGCTTTTTCACGTTGTTAGAGTTGATTATCTTTCCCGGTTTCCCTTCGATACCCCTCAATTCAACTTCCTTTCCTTCCCAAAAAAATTGCTAGAAAAGTTCTTGAAAATTAAAAGTTATCATACCCAAAGATTGTAGCCATTGGACTCCTAGTAAAACATCAGCACTACCCATTGGAATGGAAAGCATTGGGCTATTCAATACATATTCTCCCATGGATAACTTGATATTATAATACTTTCCAGAGCAATTTATGGTTCCTCCACTTGCAACCATCACTTGACACTCCGGCGCTGGATATAGGAAGCAATTCAATTCCTTGGCTATCATTTCCTCTGTGAAAATTGACTTCGTAACAAGATGTTTACAAGAACAAAGCCCTTTATACCATAAAAATTGATCTGGTTCTAAATATGAAGATGCAATACATACCTTTTGTAATAGTGGTACACCATGTAGATCAAAATTTTTCTCCATCTATAGTATCCAATTTACTGGATCCTTTCCATCAAACTTCATCATATTACCTTTTCTTGATTTTAGGAGCTCGATCTTGAAATGACTGTAACTCTGTACTTTCAGATCTCAAAATTCTGAAATTGTCTCATGCAGTTTCCCTCTCAGTCCTCTTTCTAACCCCACAAGTCTGATCAAAATTTGATTCTCCAAGAAAGAGTTATGCCCAATCTCCTAAGATGATTTGATTATATAATGTTTCAATAGAGCGAACTTGTATGACGTGCCACGTGTCATTGTTTCGACCTTTGGATCTGAAAACTATGCACAGAAAACTATAGTCCGTCCTCTTTCTGTAACTTCTTACGAAATTTCAATTTGTTGCTGAGAGAGAAAGTTATGACTATTTTCCCAAGGTCACCTATTTAGGATGTAATTCGGGAGTCTGCAAAAACCCTAACTTCCTCAGATCATATATCCAAAAATATAGTGAGACAAGATCTGAAATTCAGACCCGAGATTCAAAACGATTTCTTCTCAAATGGGTTTTGTCTTTAGTTTCTGAAACTTCGTAGCGAAGAGGTTATAGCTAAAATACCACAATGACCTGTTTGGAGTAGTGAAACCCTAGAATCCAAAGCTCTGATACCAAATGTTATGAAACCAACTCACAAAAAGATAGAAAAGATATATGAACGCTAAGAAATAAGCCTCTTCGAGGGGTCAACCTCCTTTACATTACACAAATGAACAATTCTTAGATGATACAAATGACAAGACCTCCTTTCTATATATAGGAGTCAAGGGGTCATAATATAACCAGAGCCGACATAACAATAATAATGTAAGGGCACAATAATAACAATAGTGGGCTTCTATGGGGCACAATAATAACAATATGAGGACTACATGGGCACAATGATATAATAAGGGGGTTGTACTAATAACAATAAGGGGTTACACTAGTAGTATAGGGACCTAACAGTCTTAAGGGTTTGTGTCTAAATTTGTATTTCCCCTTCGAAGGGTTGAATTAATTTGTAATATATTGATGTAAAGAATATTTTAGTGCATGGTTACTCATAGTTAGACACCATGGCTAATAGATTTGAGGGTGGAAAAAATAATTAATCCCCTCTAGTTAATTCATTAATTTTTCTGGCAAAATTAAATAAAAATAATTTGAGAGTAATTAGATTCTCCAAGTGGAAAATAACAAAAAAATCGTGGGTCAAAACATAATTAATTTTTGGAGGTCCTCCACCAAGGGAAAAATGGATATTTTAAAAAAATTTGACCCCTTGGACCTTGATGGTTAAGCCATTCAAATTTTTGAGGATATCAATCCAAAATATAATTTTTTGGATTAATAAACAATGGTTTTTAAGAGAAATTCAAAATTTTCTCAAAAATAAAAAATCGATGGTGGAGATTAAAAGAAGATCAAGTTATTTTCAACTAATGAGATTATTTTGATGAAGATCAAGCCTACTAGCCATTATTTTCCACTTGGAGGGGTCATTTCTATATAAAAAAGCTATTAAGCTCCTATGATCCATATTTGGATGAAGTAATTTTAAACGCATGTACTGAGCTTTGCTCTACTGGAATTATTTTTTGCATAATAGAAATACTTTGGGGTTTCAGTTCATGGTGTTCTTCTATCTGCTAATATGTGGTATGTGCTAGTATTTTGTTCTTTCATGCTCTATATTGTGCTAAAATTTATAATTGTTATTTCATTTGCCAGTGATAAGAACATTCTATTGGTACAATTATCTTACCTTAGGTGATCTGATTCACCTCATGATCTAACAATTATTTTTAAGACTAAATAGAGATCTACAGGTATACTAGCCCTTGGACTCCAAGTTCACAGACTGTGGGGAATGATCGACCTTTTTTGAGCTCTGGGCTTTCATTTTGATGAATGATTTTGAGGAGGGTTTTGGCCAGTGATTTTTCGAAATTATTCATCCATATTATCTACTCTAAAATCTCAAAATTTTATTTTTTTAATTTTGTGCCATAAATATGTAATCTGCTAATAAGAGCAAACATTTAAATTTTGTAAATAATTGTAAATAATTTTTGTAAATATGTCACTAAACCTTGTATAGATCTGACTTCTTTTATATATATTTTGTAGAAATCTAACGTGGGTTGTCTAGGTCTAGGCTTTAGTTGCTAGAATCTTGTAAGTGATATATTGCCTCTAGAGAAAGGACGAGTTATTTTGAAGATCTGAAGTTTCTCACTGATTTAATTGGTGTTTTGAGGGTTTTTACACTATTTTGGCCAGCGTTGCACCAAGCAAAGAGGCCGCAAGGGGTTTTGGCATGCTTATGTTTTCCTTAAGGCCAGATCTGCCACACCCATATGCCAGAATCTGAACACTATGCCTAGAAGAGGAGGCCGCATGGTTGTAGGGCTATACTAGCCCTCTTGGTAAGGGTTTAATTGAAAGATTTGAGTTGCAAATAATTTATCCTTTCTCTGATCTTATTTTTACTATTAAAAGTTGTGGATCTACTTGGCATTGTAATCTAAGTCCTTTCTGAAAGCATCAAAGATCTGATCCTTATGTGGAATTTTTCGCTGGGGTTTTAAGTGATATATTGCCTTTGGAAGCTAACGTTCTGCATGCAGAGATATAGTTCAATCAGAAGGGCTTAAAGACTAATTTCTGAGCTTCATTTGGCTGGTTGTTTGCATACTAAGGCTAGCTGTAGGCTTGTTAAGGGTTTCCCCCTGTTGCATATGGTTGAAAGACTGATTGTTGGGGTTTTTGCAGTACTACACCATCATTTCAAGAGTTTTGTTGCACAATTTTGTGGTCTAATCACTTGAGGGTTTCTCCCAAGGCTAGCCGCAAGTCTTAGCAGCCTCATATAGCCTGGCCGCTAGCCTTTTCTTGTCTGCTCCTGGCCTCATTTCATCTCAGAATTAACACACTGTGGTTGCAGGATTTCCATCTCATTTTATGTGGGATCTTATCACTGTTTTGTGGCCTAGGATTAGGCTACTTTGTATATGATCATTGATGACTTCTTCATTTAGGCTTGGCCACAGGGCTTAAAGATCTTGTTTCCCTTAGTTGTGACCTACTGTAGAAATACATAATAACACCAGACCTGAAGGTTTATCTACAGTAACTAATCACACTTAAAATTAACAATTCTATGCCTTAAAGCACCATAATCAGCACACAATAATTGCAAAAAATATTTACAGGTGGCTTTTGCTTGTGTTCATCGTTTGCTGGTTGATTGATTTAAATATTATTGGACTAACATCTGTAGTTGTAGAAGTCTGATATGACTGTTGTAGAGGTCTGATATCACTCTACAATGGTTCTACAGTGGTATCTTCACATTACATTTGGCATTACAATTATTTGTCCCCTTTGGTATTTGGTAATCAATTTGGTGACTAACATACAAGCTACTGAAGTCTGATTTGAATCTACAACAGTGACGCTTCATTACATCTTTGCCTTGCATTCAGTAAGTGCAATTTTGTTGAAGATTTTTCTTGGAATAATGTCTAATGTGTGGAATTATTGCAACTAGCTAAATCTCTTGTGCCCTAATTTATTGAATATCATTGTAAAAGGTTGTTTGGTTGTAAATTGCACATGTTACTCATTGAATGGCAATAGATGGATGTTCCTAGTGGATGGGATTTCGTTCTTTTTCCATGAAAAACCATAGATATTGAGTAGGTAATTGTTGAAGAATGGTTGCTAGGGCATCATTTTTTAGCCTCCTTGAAGACGAATTTAGCAAATCTTGAATCATCTTAGACTCCATAGCCCAAGGATTAGGCACTAGTCCAAGAAGAATTGGTGATCAGCCTTCCCCTTTCTCTCTTTTCTTCTCAAATTTTTGGCCCCTCTCCTTTAGATGACTAGCTAGGTCATTCTGCGAATTGCATTAGAGGATGAACTTTGGGAATCTGCTTGGATAGGACTCTTCTTTAGTGTTTTTTCTAGAAGATATCAAAATGTGGTTGAGTTCCCACAGTGGGGTCCCCATAAATCCTAATGCCCTAGATGTGGCCTAGAAGGGAAACCTAGTTTGAATCTATTGGATTGGTGGTTTTCTCGAGGGTCAATGATTATGAACATAGTATTCAAAGAAATAAATCTTACTAGGCCCTTTCTTTTTTCTTACCTTGACCTAGAGAACACTTTGGAAGAATTTATTCCCACGTTTTCCTAAAAACCCTAGGTCTAGTGTAAGCCCTAATTAGGTCTCTCAAGGATAGCGAAAGCCCATTTAAAGTGATAAATCATCTTGCAAAGCTTCCTAAGAGGTCTGATCTGTGAAAATTCCTAGACCGGAATCCCTACTACAACAGCGGATTATATTTCTCCTACTTTTAATTTACATGAACAAGTTATTTGCAGTTTCCTACGACAAACATTGAAATACATACACTGCAACCTACACCACTTAAAATAATATGATGAAACGAGAAACTGAACAATAGAGAGATACAACACAAATGCCACAGTTGTTTTTGGACAAACGTCCCTGGAAAAACCCAATGTGGGAAAACCGGTGCAACGAATCTAAGGGTTTTATTATTAAGCTTAAGTTAATTTTGAATACAACTTCTGGATGCCTTGCAGGCAATCCAGTATAGAGAATATCACTCGGCAGAAGAAATTAGTGAGATTACCTCACTCTACACTGCAAGTCCCGATTGATTCAGTAGTTGAATCAACGAGTCCCCAACTACTTTTGCACTGTCCCTATGTAGTCACTGTGTGGGCCTGCGTCACAGCCTCTAAGGCACTGTGTCACCTCTTTGCTGAATTGATTTTCTCTCAGGAGCTGACTCCAACCCTCCCGGCTCAGAACTTGAAGCCCTCTAGCAAATTTTGAGCCTTTGCGTGAGCCCTTCTTGGCTCTGCGTCACCCTCTTTGGGCACTGCGCTGCCTCCTCCGTGTGTCTCTCTACTTCTCTGCTGAGTATTCTTGGCTCCGGAGAAGATATTCCAGCCAACACTCTCTCTGCCCCTCTTCATGATCACTACAAAATCACTGCGCTACTCTAGTTTCAGCAATTCGATCTGACTGATCAACTCCCTGTGTGTCTTCTAAATGACCCTCAAGCCTCCTTAAATAGTATTCTCGTTGACATTCAACGACCCACATTAGAAGCTAATCAATGGCTAAGATCATTTCTGCTTGATCTTCGTCCTCTTCTAGAAGTTTCACTGACAGTTAGATTAATACTCATTAATTATTTTAATTTCCTAAGTTTAGACTTAGGGTCCTGTTGACCCTGCTGCCCGCACCTACCTACAAGTCAGTGAGAAAAGCCTTCAACCCCACAAGGTGTGGTTGGTGGCAGGGAATTCAGAGAAGGGGCTGTCACACTAATCCCAACTCTCTCCGTTTGAGCTATCTCCTAGGTTAGCTAAGGGGGGCGGTCCCTAATGAAAAGTTAAGCTAAAAAAAAAACAAAGATGCGAATTTCTAGGAGAATTTGTTAGAGTTAAATAGATTGTTTGTCTAAGATTTATAAGCAAAACTTGATATGAGCAATAGCCATTAACACATAAGATAAGCGTGAAACACATAAACAACCAGTGCCTTCAAAGCGTTGCTCTTTAAGAGATGAATTTTTTTTAATTTTTTTAATTTTATTTTTTATTTGCTTAGAACGAAGTCAAATGCTTTCAAATGAAAGAAGAAAATATGCGATAATTTTTCAAGATAGAAAATAAGAAAAGAGCTCAGGAAACCCCCTCTTGAGTAAATCTTTTGATATCTTATGAGATTGCTGGCTTGAACAACTTGTGGGACCTTTGATATCCTTGGAGGTGACTATTCCAACCGAAGAAGTCCTCACACTCCAATAGAGCTGGCAACCTATCCCTTGAAAACACAAAAATGCTTGCAAACAATTGTTAGTGCAAAAGAGACTTGGCATATAGAGACCAAGTTGAGCTTGTCATTCAACCGAGAATGACAAGCTACAACAGTGTACAAAATATACCAAGCCCAAAGGAGATTGAGATAGCTGCAAATCTCTCCTCCCTAGACAATAATGCCCTCAGGCAAATGCACAAAGAAAAACAACTAGATAGCAAATGTAAGATCAAATGAATAATAACATCAAACGACACAGGTATACCTCATCAACCAAAGCATGTGCCACAAAAGAAGCCAGTAACCCCAAAGACTTTTATTTATTTATATGAAAGACGAGTACAAAATCCAGCAGAGTTTCGGCAAGCCCAACACCTCGTTCTATGATATACAATAAGAGCCCAAGGCTCCCATAAATAGAGAATTGGGAGGAGATCCCAATGCCAAGAGACAATGACAAGTGTAACAAGTGACAATCCCAATGTAAAACGAATTTGTACAAGTGGCTTAGAGGACTGTCCATGTGTCTCCAAACTGCTGTAGGATTGGCTTTGTAAACTGCTGGGACTGCCCATGTATTTCTGCGTTAAATGCTGAGCTCGGCTGCCTCCAAATCTGCGTGTTGACTGCCCTTTGAACTGCTGTGCTGACCATGTAAATTGCTCTGACTGCCCACGTTAAATACCTTTGCTGCGTGGAGCTTTGAGTGGGCCAGCGTGGAGCTTTGAGTGGGCTAGTGTGAACTGCTTTAACTGCCTGCGTATCTTCTATAGTTGACTGCTGCGTGAGTGGAGTTTAGTGGGGAAAAAGTGGGAGACAAGGTCTGTCCCATGTGGCAGTCTTGTCCCCACTTTCCTTTTACAAATCCATAAACTGATTTTAAATGCCTTTTTGATGATTCGTTGACTTGAGCTCCAATGTGGCTGCCATGTCACACTTTTTGTCCCCCACTAATTTTGTTAAAGTTTCAACTTTATAATATGCCTTGCACTTTAATTCCACAATGTTTAAATTAAATCCAAAGTAAATTTTTAGCCATACGTGACTTTTCATAAACTTTACGTGATGCCTTTTGACTTGCTTTGACTTGAATTTTTTGATTTGAGCCTGCTGTACCTTATGCGGTGGGTCCCACGTGCCTTGCCACATCACCTTTGACTTCCCACATAATTTCCATGTCAAAATTTGACTTATTTTGACTTTGGAAAAATTTATAAATTTTTCCAATTATTCATTTTCTTGAATTTCTTCTTCATTTTTGCTACTGTCACTTGAAAAATCGGCTTTTGAGGGACTCTAAGTCATTTTTTGACCCCCAAAGTAGGCTCTAGGAGAATGCTGGGCCTCTGAGGATGAATTTCGAGTGGTCATACGCCCCAGACATTTCCTAAGGCCACTTATTTATGCCATTACATAGAAAATAATTAAAAAATCTCGTTTTGCGGGAAATTTTTAACTATTAAAAAATCCTACTTAGACCTAGCCAAATTCCACGAAACTTTTTGTGTGATCTAGTATGGTAATATACATCGACCCTAGACACTAAGATGTGTCAGGGGCTCAATCTTCAAACCGTCACCTTGGCTTTGGGGTAAAAATGAGTGAAAAAATCCAGAGAATTATCCGCCTCTGAAAAAGAAGGGATAATTAACCGGATAAAAAAAACACTCCAAGGTGTATTCGTTCGCTGATCGAGTCCCACATCCAAGGCCTGTTACAAATTCAAGAAAATCATCATACTAGCATCACTTATTACAATTCCCCGCAGGGTGTGGAATCTGGGTACGAAGAAGAAAGATGATGAGAAGATAGAAGGAGAGTTAAAAAACTCTGTTGACTGATGACATCTGATGGTACAAGTGTCCTCTAGATCATCCTTGGGCATGGAGTCTTCACCTAATCATCAGGTGCTACTCCAGTAGTCAACAGGTCCCATTAAAAATAATTAATTATTTTATTAAAACCGTCTCTGGGTGGAATTTCTCAAAACTATTTCTGGGTTCTTTGAAATACATGTGCCCAAGTCTCCTTGCAAAATTTGAGACTTAGAGCACATCCAATGCTACCAGAAATCAACACTATCTCATCTTGGAAGTCTTGTTCCTTGGCATACCTATCCTCATTGCGGAAATCTCAAACCCTTGGTCTTGATTTCCATCCTAGGTTTTTCTTGGAAAGATTTTCTTTCATCAAGCCTTAATTGAGCCTCTCCTTGAATGGTCTTAGTGGAATCACTTAACATAGATCATTGATCCTCCCTTTGCGATTCCTATTCTACCGAGACTTCTCCCATCAGTGAAATTCCATAAAGAGCAAGGAACATTCACTAAGGTGGTAGTGGGTCCTTGTCCCATTGTTGTTACTTGGTTTAGTAGTTGTCTCATAGGTTCCCCTCCTAGGGCCCTGTTACCCACCTTCTATGGGTAGTATATATAGGAGAAATTTATTCTCCTAGATGGTCCTCACCTGGTAGCCAACAACCCTGTGCAACCACCAAATAGCTCGATGTGACATTATCTCCGCCACTTGAGCTAGCCACGTGGTCCCTCGCCCACTTGTTATGATTGTATATTTGAAGGTGGGCCTCCCAACCTCGAAGGTATGGCTTTTCGTTGGTATAGTGTTGGAATTTCTAAGTTTAACCAGTTAGAAATTCTTCTTGTACTATTTGGTTTATTTCTTCCTACTTGTTTAATTACTTAACAGGTTATTTACCATGTAAATACTAAAAATAAACAAAAGTACAGTATCAACATTTTACAGATCATCAACTAAAAGAAAACAAGCACACAAGTGACACCATTATTTTTGGACCAATGTCCCCGGAAAAACCCAATGCGGGAAAATTGATGCAGCTATTTAGAGGGTTATATTATTATGCAGTTTATCAGAGTACATCTGGGTGCCTAAACTAGATCACCTGATAGAGAAAAAATACACGACAACAATACCTCTATATCCGGAAACAGGTATTCAGAAAGCCTGTCCCATGAAACCCTCTACAACACAATCGAAGCACAGCGCTGGCCCTTCTAGCCACTGTGTCAGACCTCTGCTAACCTGTGTCAGCCCTAGGACCCTCTGCATTAGCCCTCTGAGGCACTGCGCAACCTCTGGAGGCTTCTGCGTCACTCCCTTTGCCCTCTGCATGGATGACGCAGTCTCTCTGGGCTTTGCTGCCTTTGCTGGGCTCTGCTTATGCGTTGGTCTCTCAGTATCGTCTCTACCTCTCTACCTCGTACTCATTGCCCCTCGCTGCTGATCACTGATTCAACTTTGCTTAGAAAACCCGCTCTAGCAAAATGAATGACTGATCACTCTGGTGTGTTCTCCAACTTACCCTCATGCCTCCTCTTATACTTTTCTCGTTGGTCCATCAACGACTGAGATTAAATCTCTAACCAATGGCTAAGATTAGATTTGGCTTGATCCATGACTTTTGGAACTTTCTAACCCAGTTTTATATTAATACCCATTAATATTTTATTTTTCCTAAGTTAGACTTAGGAACTCCATTAAAAATATTAATTATTTTAATATCTCCCAAATCGGTTAGAATTTGCTCACACCATTTTTGGGTCTTGGAGATCTCATGTGCTTTAGCCTCTCCACCAAATTTCATGGCTAGAGCACATCAGATGCTATCCCAAATCAACACTCCCTCTTAGCGAGGACTGTGCTCTAGTAATACTCCACACTGAGTATCACACTAATTATCTGGCACCGGCCCCTATGTTGACAGCTAGGCCTCCCCGCCCAACATCCTCTGCACTGCTGCATCCTGTACTGCTGCCCATGGCCCTACCACTGCCACTACTACATTTGTACGACAACTCTCTCTGCATTTGTGCTGTTGCTGGTCCATCCTCCTAGCACTGCATCTGCATTGCATCCCCTCTCATCATGCTGAATCGTGCTACTGCATACTGCTACTGCACTGCAACTCAGTTACTGAGAAGTAAGTAACTGATCTACCCAACTTTTGACATCCCTGTCAGGCTAGAAACACTCCAGATGCTGAAGCTCCCTCTGCCGCTAACAAGTGCTCCCTTTGCTGACCTCTGTGCTGTTGCAACAACTCCCTGCATCTCGCACCGTTGCACACCTCTCTGTGCCATCCTGTGCTGGTGCAACACTCTCGTGCCTCTCGCATTGTTGTAGTCTGCTAGCTTCGCATTGTCCCGGGACTCCTGCACTATAGCACTCTTTACCGCTCCATCCGCATCCATCTTTACCGACATTCGCCAGTCCTGCTACTCCTCTTTGGGGCTCCTGTAGCAAGTTATAATCCAAGAGTTTGGGTACCTCAAGCATTCTTCCCCTCTTCACTTGTAGTCCTTCTGACTACAGCTTGATGTCTCCCCACTTCTTCTCAAGTGGCACATGAGCACTCATGGCACAATCATCTTCCTCCTCGACTTCTTTCTTCGCCTTTGCAGGGGCTGCCTTCGAGTCTGAAGCCTCTCCCTTGCTCTTCTTCCTAGGACACTGGTTCGCAAAATGATCCAGTTCCCCACAATGGAAGCACCTGACCTTGGAGAGGTCCTTCTTCTTCCTCTTCTCCTGCTTTCTTGCAGATGCTAGAGCCGCATCCTCTTCTTCCTCCTTCTTGATTCTGACCCCTTTCCCACTACTCCTCGCCTTGGTCAGCTGTCTGATCTCTTCTTGACGAAGAGTCGCCCACTGTTCTTCCCAATCTGGAAGGCTCGTCCTGCTCAGTATGCTCTGGAAAAATACCTACCAATCCTCGGAAACTGCGTTCAGTGCAGTCATCACCATCAATTCTTCATCCGGCGTGGCCCCCATGGAAGTTCGCTGGTCGCGGATCTCCTTCAAGTGATCGAGGAAGACATCTATGTGCTCTCCCTTCTACATCTGGTATGCTCTTAGCCGATTCTCCAAGAGCATCTTCCTCTGCATGAAAGTATGTTGGTACAATGTCCTCAAGGCATCCCACATCTCCTTTTGCCGTTTCCTTCTCGGCAATATGTGGTACCACATGATCCTTGATCCCATCAAGGATGATGCACTTAGCCTTTGTCATTGCCTCCTCGTACATTTCATTAGCTACCGGGTCAATTGGGATAGCAATCACTCTTGTGATGAAGCCCTTGAGGTGATGTCTATCTAGAATGGACAAGATCTTGGCCTTCTAGACCACAAGGTTGGATGCTCCATCCAGCCTATCTTGATCTCTAGCCCATTTACGACCATTTTGCTGCTCTTCTTTTGACTCGTCTGAGTCTCTTTACTTTCCTCTTGGAAGTCCTCTGTTCGATACCTGTTGAGTTTCTCAACTTCCCGTCTGGAAGCTCTTGGTTCGACTCCCTCTGAGTCTCGATTTCCCTTCTGGAAATCCCCTTGCCAACATCAAGTTGCCCCACTCTGATCGTCTCTACCACTGCACCACTGTTCTGGATTCCTTTGTTAGAAATCTGCCTCGGCAGCAACTCCCTCCACCTTGGTCTTGCCCTGTTAGGCACTGTTCCGACCACAGTACCCCACCAATTTTGCTCCGCAAATTACCCACAGCCTCCTATACCCTAACAATTGAAGGATTGAGCCACTTGGCTCTGCAGCATCCCGACATTGGCAAATGAGCTCCCCCAGCCAACTGCGGCAACCCTCCTGGCCTCTGTGTGGCTTGGCGTGAGCCTGATACTGCCTCTCTTAGCCTCTGCGCTGCCTTTCTCTGGCCGATAATGATGATGCAATCCCTCTACGTCACTCCTTCCTCTGTCGCCTTCTGCAAGGATCAGCTCTGTCACTCGGGACAACTGAATCTGTTGCAAATGCTCTGCTGAACCAATGCCTTCAGTTTTCTTGTGATCTGCAACCATGCTCTGATACCATGTTGGAATTTCTAAGTTTAACCTATTAGAAATTCTTCCTGTACTATCTGGTTTATTTATTCCTATTTGTTTAATTACTTAACAAGTTATTTACCATGCAAATACTGAAAATAAACACAAGTACAGTGTCAACATTTACAAATCATCAACTGAAAGAAAACAAGCACACAAGTGACACCGTTATTTTTGGACCAATGTCCCCGGAAAAACCCAATGTGGGAAAACTGGTGCAACTATTCAAAGGGTTATATTATTATGCAGTTTATGAGTACATCTGGGTGCCTATATCGGCTCACCCGATAGAGAAAAAATACATGGCAATAATACCTCTATATTTGGAAATAGGTATTCAGAAAACCTGTCCCACGAAACCCTCTCCGGCACAACCGAAGCACAGCGCTGGCCCTTGTGGTCACTACGTCAACACCAAGACCCTCTGCGTCAGCCCTCTGAGGCACTGCGTAGCCTCTAGAGGCTTCTGCGTCACTCCCTCTACCCTCTGCGTGGATGATGCAGTCTCTATGGGCTCTGCGCTGCCTCTGCTAGGCTCTGCATAGCCTGGACTGGCTGCTGCTCTTGCTGTCTCTGCTTCTGCGTTGGTCTCTCAATATTGTCTCTGCCTCTCTGCCTCGTACTCACTACCCCTCACTGTTGATCACTAATTCAACTTTGCTTAGCAAACCTGCTCTACCAAAATGAATGATTGATCACTCTGGTGTGTTCTCCAACTAACCCTCAAGCCTCTTCTTATACTTTTCTCGTTGGTCCATCAACGACCGAGATTAAATCTCTAATCAACGACTAAGATTAGATTTGGCTTCATCCATCACTTTTGGAACCTTCTAACCCAATTTTATATTAATACCCATTAATATTTTATTTTTTCTAAGTTTAGACTTAGGAACTCCATTAAAAATATTAATTATTTTAATATCTCCCAAACTGGTTAGAATCTGCCCAAACTATTTCTGGGTCTTGGAGATCTCATGTGCTCTAGCCTTTCCACCAAATTTTATGGCTAGAGCACATCCGATGCTACCTCAAATCAACATATAGTTGAGTAATTTTCCTTACTTTTCATGGACACTTTTGGGTATGGATTGGTGGGGGGGATTTAGCAGAAAGAGAGGGCTAGGTATGCACTCTTGTCTCCACTGCTCGATTTTGCCTTTAGCCTTTTACCCTAGTCCCGTGGGATCTCCTTTACTGTCCATTAGCTTTAGGGTTGGCACTACATGGGAAATCCCAACTTTGGTTGTGTGGTCCTGCTTCCTGACACCATATACATCACCCCTTCCACTCATTTTAGCCTCATTCATCTCTTTTCCCATCCGGTCCACATGTGTCCACTGGGTCCACATAGAGTTAGCCTCTCCCTCCCCTTGTCCACACCTTGGGTCGGAGCTGGAATGATGCCCCGAAGGTTGATGCAACTAAAAATAAAAGAAAAAGCATAATTTAGCCACTCTCAACAAGAAATGAAAATGCACCAGAAATGAAAAAGATGGCTTGGAAATACAAATTTAGCACGTGGGAAAAGCCAAACATGAGCTCTACCCCTTATCCATGGCCATAACCCTGGTTCCTATGGGCCCTAGATGAGCCCCCTTCATCATTAAGGAACCCATGATTGTCCCAACCCCTAGTGGGTGATGAACTGCCCCACCTTAAGGGGGTATCCGTTGCTATATATTAGACATCGCGCTCTCATCCCCATGAGCCCTAAGTAGTTATGAAGAAAAAATTATCAAAGGCAAAAGGCATATGAAGGAGGGTGGAAAAAAAAGGTCTGGGTAAATCATGCACCAGGATTTTCTCCGTCCTACACTCGTATACCCAGGTGTGGACTTCCCTTATTATAGCTACCCTTGTACCATGACATGTGGTTTGGATGATTTCCCTGATCCCCACTTCGTTCCACCACTATATCACTTGCCACCTACCACTTGATGGATGTACCATGGACACGTCAACCTTTAAAGGATGAAACCACCTAATAGGGCCTTTGATTAACCCCCTTATTGAGCTTGGTGACACTTGTACATGCCAAAGCCCATTATAGAAGGGCATGCCACCATGAATTACCCCATTCATTCCATGACTTGTAAGCTCTTTTACTTGATTATCCTAATGATTTGTTGTATTGGAGGGCAAGGGGGTGCATTGGATCTTATGCAGGATTACAGGTGGGTCTCCATATGGGGCTTGGTCTCCCTATATGGGGTCAGAGCTCTCTAGAGGGCCACATTGGCACTTGTAGGGTAAGCGTTGAGGACCATGGGCCTCCACCATAGCCGAGAGTACTTCATGGATGCCCAACACCGCTCATTGATTGCTCGTGTTCCACCTTTTGGATGAGGATGATGCACCTAGTTCACCTTTGCTCAGCCAACTCCACACTTGCACCATACACTTGGCAGATGTTCCAAGGTCTAGATGAGGGTGTTTCTCATTGCAGGAGACAAAGGGAGGGCTTATGTCATCATCATAGCCCTTACAGATGGTTTACAAGCATTTTCGATCCACTTGGAGACCCATGAGGATGTCCTTGTGCCCCCACACCCACTTGGGAGCACCACAGGGACTTTGCTTGGAAAACAAGGGGCCAACCTCTTGTCCACTATGTTTGGAGTCCATCTTCTCACAATGGCACATTTTGGACTTCAATAGACCTCCACAAAGGCTCAACAACTCATTTTATTGATCATTCTATCCTCTTGAGAGGTTTATTCTTATGCTATTGAGCTATGTGGGTGGGCTTGTCACTAAGAGATGTTATTATTGCATCTTATTTTATTATTTGGGGCTTGTTGTCGCCTGTCACGCACACCTAAGCTAGTGAGAAAAGCCCTTAACCCCACAAGGTGTGGTTGGTGGCAAATTTAAGAGATGGGGTTGTCACCTATTCCCAACTCTCTCTGTTTAAGCTCTCTCCTGGGCAAGCTAAGGGGGGTGGTCCCTAAATGAAAGCAAAGTTAGAAGGTTTCTAGGAGATGCTAGAGTGAAATGAATTACTTTTAAGATTGTGAGAAAATATAATGTGAGCAATAAAATGAACTTCAATAACCATCAACGAATGAGATAATGATAAGCATATATAAAACCAGTGCCTTCAAATATTGCTTTAAGAATAAATAATACTTGCTCAAAATAAAATGAAGTGTTTCAAGTTGAAACACGAGCAATCCTGTCAATCAAACAAAAGATGTTAGCAAGATATGATACAAATGCAAGATATAAAATATGCTTTCAAGAAATACTTGTAAAATATATGATCATTCATAAATTCAAAGCATGCAAGGAAGCAATATGGAAATGACTTGCAAAGGAAACAAGTTAGAACTTTACTTGCAAAAATAAATAAGATGATACTTGCCCCAATAAAGTGTTCAATTCAAAACATATTCATCAATAACAAGTACATGGATAATTTGCAAGTAAAATGGTAAAATGAAATGCACCTAAACGATAATTTGATGCAATTATCTTGGTTAATTTTAGTCTAAATGCCTATTCTAGATGTGACCTTTCTTCCAATTGTTTTGAAACAAGTCTTTTATGTGAGTCGTGAAAGGGGTCCAAGAGAAAGACAACAATGACTATATTAACAATACCTTCTTTGGATTACCCAACACACCTGATGCCTCTGGCGTTGCAGAGACTTTGGCTCTGAGGACTGCAAGGTCACCGTGTTAGCCACGTAAGAGGGTCCATGTTCCTCAAGTTGATGAAATAAAGGGGTCCCTAAAAATCTATTTCAACCAAGCTTATGTTTGGAAGTAAATTAAGTTAAGATGCAACTATACTAAAATGCCTAATATGGTATGCAAGTAAGTTTTCCAAATAGCGATTTGCAATGCTTTCAATATAATGGAAATAATGCTCAAAGTAAATTGTAAATATAAACTCAATTGGAAAATGAAATTAGCTTGCACATGAATTAAGTAAGATTACCAAATGCTTTGCTTCAAGTAAATGGAAATGTACTCAAATGAAAAGATAACTTGGATAGTTGCTCAAGATAATGCAAGATACATAAGCGTCATGAACATATAAGAATGTGAGTTACTCAAAATAATTGCTTTGACAAATGATAAACCAATAACTAACTAAAGCAATGAAGCTTGAAATTTATATCCTTGCAAAATGAGCAAATAACTTAAATAAATGAGCATGTAAACAATGAGCCTATTGTGAGACCAACATGAAGCAAATGGTTAAACTTTGCTACTTGAAATGAGATGCCTTGCATAAAGTAAATTGCTCCCAAAAGTAAGATTTAGAATTGTATTTGAAAGCCAAATTTGAGATGGCAAAGCATGAAAAATAAGTAACAAAAGCAAAAATCAGAAAATTAGCTTGTGAAAGTGATGTGTTAATTTTAAGGCATGTGAGATGGAAACTAAGAAAATAAGCTCAATATCAAATCACCGACATGTTCCTCCTCTCGCAAAAAAGGAGAAAATGATGCCTTGGGTGAAAACCCAAGCTCCCACAAGAAAAAACTAAGACTTTATTAGATGTTAAAAGATGAAGAACCTTCAACAGGTCTCAAGTAAATCTTCAAGGGGAATCTTTACAATTAATGAGGCTTCTCATGCTCTAGATCTCCTTCTTGAAAGTCAAAATCAGAAAATGAAATAAGTACAATGAAAAAAATCTCAATATTGAAGAAGCTAAGTGTCTCTTGAGTCTTGATGCCCCAAGGCTTGGCCTCCAAAGGTGAATGAAATGTTGCACAAAACAAAGATCCGATCCTCCTCAAAAGCCCACAGCCTTGCCAAATAGAAACCCTCCTCTTTGTCCATGGCCTGCTAAAAAAAAAATCAACTTGAAAGGGTTGAGAGGTCCTACAAGGAAAAATGTTAGAGTTTGTGTGATCCGTCCTTGATGTGTTGAAATTTCTAAGTTTGACTGTTAGAAACCCTTCATGTACTTGTCTGATTTATTTATACCTACTTGTTCTGATTAATTAACAAGTTATTTACCATGTAAATACTGAAAATAAATACAAGTACATGCTCAACACATTACAGATCATCAACTGAACGAAACAAAACAAGCGAACAAGTGACACCGTTGTTTTTGGACCAATGTCCCCGGAAAAACCCGATGTGTGGAAACCGGTGCAGCTATCTGAGGGTTTTAATTATTAAGCAATTTCATAATACAATCTGGGTGCCAAAACCGGCTTACCCAATAGAGAATAATCTCGATAGTAGTACCTCTCAGTTGGAGACAGATGTTTCGACTGAAACCCCGGATAAACACTCCGACAACTCCCAGCTCCAATCTGCCCCACGAAAACCCCAGCGTCAGCCTCTAGGGACCGCGTCAACCCTTTTTGGCCCAGCGTCTGCCCAACATCACCCTAGCTCGCCCTGTGTCAGCCTTTGGAGGCACTGCGTTAGCCCTTAGAGCCTTTGCGCCACCCACGCTGGCTCTCTGAGGCACTGCACAGCTCTTGGCTACCTCTGCGTGAGCCTTGGCTGGCTCTACGTGAACCTTTGTCTGGCTCTGTGTCCCTCTCTCCCAGCTTCTGTGCTAATCCTCCTGGTACTATCTTTGCCTTTCTGCTTCTGTATTCACTGCCCCTCAACTGCAACTTTGATCACTCTTTCGACTTCCTCAGCAAATCCTGCCCTAGAAAATCAAAATCTTGATCAACTCAGTTCAAGTGACCCTCAAGCCTCCTCTTATACTTTTCTCTTTGACAAATCAACGACCGAGATTAAGTCCCTAATCAACGGCTAAGATTAACTCTGGCTTGATCCATGACTTTTGGACCTTTCTAACATAGTTTTATATTAATTCACGTTAATATTTTATTTTCCCTAAGTTTAGACTTAGGGACTCCATTAAAAATATTAATTATTTTAATATCTTCCAAACTGTTTAGAATCTGCCCAAACCATTTTTGGGTATTGGAGATCTCATGTGCTTTAGCCTCTCCGCCAATTTTCGTGGCTAGAGCACATCCGATGCTACCCCAAATCAACACTCCCTCTTACCGAGGACTGTGCTCTAGGAATATTCCTCAGAGTATCAACCTAATCATCCGGCATTGGTCCCTGTGCTCATGCTAAGCCTCCTTGCCCAACATCCTCTGCACTGCTGCATCATGTATTTCTACCCATGGCCCTGCCACTTCCACTGTTGCATCTGTACGACAGCTCCCTCTGCATCCGTACTGTTACCCATGGCCCTGCTACTGCCATTGCTGCATTTACACTGCAACCCCTCTCATCATGCTGCGCATAGCACTGCCACTGCTAACCACTGCACTGCAACTCAGTTACTGAAAAGTAAGTAACTGATCTCCCAACCCTGACATCTCCATCAGGTTAGAAACACTCCCGATGTTGAAGCTCCCTCGGTCACTGACAAGTGCTCCCTCTCTAACCTCTGCGCTGCTGCAACAACTCTATGCATCTCGCACTGCCGCCTCACGCTGTCCTGGGAGTCTTGCATTGTAGCTCCCTCTGTCGCTCCATTCACATCCGTCTCTGCCAACATCCGCCAATCCTGCTACTCCTCTTCGAGGCTCCCGTAGCAAGGTATAATCCAAGAGGTTGGGTACCTCGAGGATCCTGCCCCTCATCGCTTGTAGTCCGTCGGACTATAGCTTGATGTCTCCCCACTTCCGCTCAAGTGGCGTGTGCGCACTCATGGCACAGTCATCATCTGTCTCCACTTCCTTCTCCGCCCTTGCTGGCGCAGCCTTGGTCTCGGAAGCCTCTCCCTTGCTCTTCTTCCTTGGACACTGGGTCAAATAATGACCCAGTTCCCCATAGTGGAAGCATTTGACCTTAGAGAGGTCCTTCTTCTTTTGTTTCTCCTTCTTTCCATGCTAGGGAATCCTCCTCCTCTTCCTCCTTCTTGATTCTGATCCCCTTGCCGCTGCTTCTCACCTTTCTTAGCCTTTTGATCTCTTCTTGGCGAAGAGCTGCCCACATTTCCTCCCAATTTGGAAGGGTCGCCCTGCCCAGTATGCTTTGGACAAACACCTCCCAATCCTCTCAAGGCTGTCTTCGTCGTTAGTTCTTGATCCGGCGTGGCCCTTATGGAAGTTAGCTGATCTCAGATCTCCTTCAATCGATTGAGGAAGGTGTCTATCTACTCCCCTTTCTGCATCTGGTATGACCGCAGTTGATTTTCAAGTAGCTTCCTTCTTTGCAAAGAAGTATGCTGGTACAATTTCTTTAGGGCCTCCCACATCTCATTTGCCATGTCCTTTTCGGCAATATGTGGTACTATATGGTCCTTGACCCCATCAAGGATGATGCTCTTGGCTCTCGCCATTGCCTCCTCGTACTTGTCGTTCTTAGTTGGGTCAACTGGGATCGCTATCGTCCTCAAGGCGAAGTGCTCGACATGATTCCTGTTTAGAATGGGCAACATTCTGGCCTTCCAGACTTCGAAGTTTGAGGCTCTGTCCAGTCTATCTTGGTCTCTTACCCCATTCACTGCCATCTTGTTGCTTCTCTACTTCCCTCTTGGAAGTTCTCGGTGTGACTCCCTCTGAGCCTCGATTTTCCTTCTGGAAACCCCTCTGCTAATGTCAACATGCCCCCACTCCGATCTTTAGTGCAACTGCACCACTGATCCTGATTCCTTGGCTAGAAATCCTCGGTAGCAACTCCCTCCTCCTTGGTCTTACCCTGTTAGGTATTGTTCTGACTACAATACCCCATCAGTTTCACTCTACAACTTATCCACAACCTCCTAAGTTCCAACAAACTGAAGGTTAGAGCTTCTAGGCTCTGCACAATCCTGGCACTAGCAAAATCCGCACATCCAGGCTATGGGCGTCAATCCTTCCTGATTGAGAAAGATGACTGGGCACTGCGTAGGTTGGGTCTGCTCCCCTCTGCCACTGCGCTGATCCTCTTCCCGGCTCAAACTTGATGATGCAAGCACTTCGTCACCCCTTCCTTGTTGCTTCTTTGATAGGAACAACTTTTGTCACTTGGGACCACTGTTTTTTGATGCTGCTGCTCTGCTTCGCTGATGTCCTCAGTTCTCTTGTGATCTGCAACCATGATCTGATACCATGTTGGAATTTCTAAGTGTGACTGTTAGAAACCCTTCATGTACTTTTCTGATTTATTTCTGCCTACTTGTTCTAATTAATTAACAAGTTATTTACCATGTAAATACTGAAAATAAATACAAGTACATGCTCAACACATTACAGATCATCAATTGAAGGAAACAAAACAAGCACATAAGTGACACTGTTGTTTTTGGACCAATATCCCTGGAAAAACCCAATGCAAGAAAGCCGATGCAACTATCTGAGGGTTTTAATTATTAAGCAATTCCAGAATACAATTTGGGTGCTAAAACCGGCTCACCCGACAGAGAATAATCTTGGCAATAGTACCTCTCAGTAGGAGATAGATGTTTTGGCTGAAACCCCGGATAAACACTCTGACAGCTCCCAGCTCCAATATGCCCCATGAGAACCCTAACATCAGCCTCTAGGGACTGCATCAGCCCTTTCTGGCCCAGCGTCTGCCCAACGTCACCTTAGCTCACCCTGCTTCAGCCTCTGGAGGCACTGCGTTAGCCCTTAGAGCCTCTGCGTCACCCACGTTGGGTCTCTGAGGCATTGCGCAACTCTTGGTTGCCTCTACGTGAACCTCTGGCTGGCTCTACATGAACCTCTGACTGGCTCTACGTCCCTCTCTTTCGGCTTCTGCGCTGATCCTCCTGGTACTATCTCTGCCTCTCTGCTTTTGTATTCACTGCCCGTCCGCTACAACTCTGATCCCTCTTTTGACTTCCTCAGCAAACCCTGCCCCAGAAAATCGAAATCTTGATCAACTCAGTGTGTTCTCCAAGTAACCCTCAAGCCTCCTCTTATACTTTTCTCGTTGACAAATCAACGACCGAGATTAAGTCCCTAGTCAACGACTAAGATTAAATCTGGTTTGATCCATGACTTTTGGACCCTTCTAATAGAGTTTTATATTAATTCACGTTAATATTTTATTTTCCCTAAGTTTAGACTTAGGGACTCCATTAAAAATATTAATTATTTTAATATCTCCCAAACTGTTTAGAATCTGCTCAAACCATTTCTGGGTATTGGAGATCTCATGCGCTTTAGCCTCTCCACCAATTTTCGTGGCTAGAGCACATTCGATGCTACCCCAAATCAACATAATGCTCTTATCTCCAACACTCTACCTATGGCTGCAGATCAAGAAACAAATTAATGTGGAGAGAATATGAAAACAATTAAATAAAATGCAAATGATATATAAGAAACCAAATCAAGTGATGAGAGTGAACTCCATCACTTGCTTTAGCTTAGTAAATCTCTCAAATAGCTAATATGAATCAACGAAGCACTATTTTAAAGATTTAAAATTTTAAAATAATTGCTTGTATACAAGCCATGTCTAAACAAATCCCTACAAGACACTTTTCGTAAGATAAACTAAGTGAATCCAAATAACTAATGAGAGTTCCTTTGAAGGTGCTCCAAGAGTGGGTTGGTTTCCCAAAGACTTCCCCTCATGCTTGATCTAACAAAAATTCTTCTACAATACTCAAATCAAATATTTGTCCATATAGATTTAGATAAGCAAACAATAAATTGAAAGTTTCATATTCTAGAGCCTACTTTCAAATCAAATGCTAATACAAGATAACTTTGTACTAACAAGTTTACAAAAATATATGGAGAATGAAATAATTCAAAGTATAGAAAGATTATAGCAATAACTCACAATGCACCATGCTCCAAAGGAGGAACACCTATGAATGGACCCTCAAAGTCTTTTTTATTAAAGCTCTTGAAAAATATACAAAGTAGCAGAGCTTCCGCAAGCATAATAGTTAGTAACAAAAGATTCTACATAGTGAGAGCCCATGGCTCTATTATATAGAAGTTTGGGCGCCAATCCCAAGGCAAATGGTGACAATTTCAAGACAAATGGGTGACCATCCCAATGCTCTTTCATGCAAATTCGAATTTCCCAAGGGGCAACTTGATTTCTTCCTTAGAGGCACACACAATCCTTGATGAGGGAGCTCGAATTAGATGAGAGGACATGTGGGAGAATGAAGTGGAGTTTTAGGATACCAATCTCCACTTCACTCAAGTGAACTCTAATCCAATCTCAAATCAACTCATGATATCTCCTTGAAGCTTGAGTTAACTTCCTCAAATCGTGGATCTTGTCACTGGAACTCGTTGTCTTCTCCACAAAAAAATTGATTTGCTTGATTTGTGGCTTATGTGAAGTCCACATCACTTGGTAACTCAATTTTGACTTCTAGATGAATTTCCACCTCATTTCCACATCATTTGAGCATGTGTGGATAATTATTTTTTTCCATTTATTTAATTATTGAGCTAATTTATTGCCACATTTTCCACTATACTTAGGAAAAGTGGGTTTTGAGGGTCTAGAACACACTTTTTGTTGAAAAATGTGAAATTAAGTTCGGTCTTCAGAAGTATGAAATGCATTCTTCTAAATTATAAAATGAAAAGAAATTATTATTATTGGAGCATGGGTTTCATGCTCAAGTTCTTTTATTTTATAGGTCAAGCACCCATTTGAGTGCTTCTAGGGTTTGTCCTAGGTTTAAGAGTCATTGTCATATATTGAAGACCCTATGGGCACATTTATCTTGTAAAGAAAAAATTGTTTTTGTCTTTAAAGTGTCAAAATTCCCTCCAAGATCAAGTCAGCCTAGAAGCTGTCAAGTCGGCCTACATGAAGAGCCATGTCTACCCTTGAAGAAGCCTATATATAGAGAGAAACTCGTCCTCCATTAGACACACTCACACACATCTCATTCTATGCGGAGAAGAGGATAAGGAGAGGTTGAAGAAGAAGGATGAAGAAGAGGTCAAAGGAAGTTGAAATGCTTGGGCTAGTTCTCTCTCTTTCTCATGTGCAAGTTGAAGCTAGGGTTATCTTTGGTTCGATCTTGGAGGAAAGAGAGAAAGGAAGTCAAGCGAAGGTCACTTTGTAATATCCCCAATTTCGATTTTTATCATTAGAGATGAGTTTGCTCATATGACGCAATTCTGGCACCGAGACTTAGGAGGAAAAGAGAATATTGTGGCTCTAGTGGAAAGTGGGGACCACAAGAGAGAGAATTCGACTCAAGGAAGGGAACTGGCACTCTTGGAGAAGAGAGGAAAGAGAAGGGAATGAGAATTAGGAGAGAGAGAGAGTGGGGACCACAAGGAGAGAAGGGGCCACGAATTATAAATAGACCAAGAAGCACTCATTTTGGTCATTCGTTCATCTATTAAAAAATTGTGTCTTTGACATAGCACGCTTGAGTTGAAGCCAAGTCTATAGTGTTGTTTAACACACGAGTGTATTCGAGTGGAGATCTCAACCCTTGCTTTGGTGGACTTCGAGGGCCAGCCCAAGGAGGGAGTTTCACCTTCCCTTTTTGCCTATGTTGCAGGAAACGTGGAGCAGAGGTTCGTTTCCATACGGAAACTGGTATGAAACTCGGAAATGCGTTTGGTACGACTGTGAAATGCGTTTCGACCATATTGCCACGTTTCACGAAATGGAAACGTGGCCAGGATGGCTGGGAACTCGTTTCACGGCCGTACGACCCACGTTTCATCATTAACTTGTGTTTTTTTAATTTTATTTATTTATTTGTTTTTTAATTTATTTTTAGGGTTTGCTAGTGACTTCTAGCTGCTTTTAGAAGCCTATCTAAAAGTGAACTTTGTCTCATTCTCTCATCACACTATTCAGCAACTCGTTTCTCTTGGAGACTGGCAGTTGTTTCAGCTAGGGTGTTTTGAGCAGTGAACAAAGTAGATTTCAGTAGCAGGAACAAGAGATTTCAGCAGCAAGAGAAAGAGATTTCAGCAGCAGCAGATTTGGCTCAGCTACAACCATATTTCTTCTCTTTTCTGGCATTTTGGGGTAGCTTCAACTACAAAAAATTAATTTGGGTAAGCCACATTCATTTTGTTAGTTTTTTTCTTACTATTTCTTCAATTTTTCTATGGTTTATGCTGCCAAAAATATGAAAAACGTTTTTTATTTACAGATTCGTTTTTTTAATTTATTTTTGCAGCAATGGCTTCCAGCCAAATTGCCGCTGCAAGTTCAAGCCTTAGGGCCAACCCAAGGGCTGAATATTATCCTCTTTGGAGGCATGTGACGAAGAGTCAAAGATGTGGAGGTGGTGGCTCATGGGAATGGCGATGCAATCTTTGCAATAATTCTCACAATGGCTCCTACCCAAGAGTGAAGGCACATCTATTGCATGGAGGAGGACAGGGGATTTCAGGTTGCACAAAAACAACAGATCCATTGGCAAGGAGGGCATATCAAAGAGAGCAAGATGAGGTGGATGGTACTAAGAGAAGGCATGATGACCTTACTTAAGCTCCATCTAACATTGAGCCAAGGATTGTAGCTGAAGTAAGAAAGAGGAGAGACGGTCTCACTCAACAACATGAAGAACTAGCACCCAAAAATACCAGAGGCCTAGGGGCATCCCCTTCAGTTCAGGATAGCAGAATTGCTAAATTGGTGAATGTGCAAGCAAGAGAAGAAACTGATTCCAGAGTGGCTAGGTGCATTTATGCATGTGGTATCCCATTCAATGTTGTTCGCTCCTTACTGGCAAGATATGATAAGGGAAGGTAACAAAGCTCCTCAAGGGTACAAGGGGCCCAACTATGAGAAAGTCAGAACCTAGCTTCTCAAAAATGAGAAGGAACTTGTGGAGGAAATTTTAGCTCCAATTCGTTCTTCTTGGAGTAGCTCTGGGGTTACCATAGTCTCAGATGGTTGGACAGATATAAGGCGCGGACCATTGATAAATATCATTGCCACTTCCCCCAAAGGAGCAATGTTTATCAAGGCAGAAGATTGCTAAGGAGAGGTGAAAGATGCACAGTTCATTGCTATTGAAAAAATAGGGCCTAACAAGGTGGTGCAAGTTATCACGGATAATGCACCAGTTTGCAAAGCTACAAGTTTAATTATTGAGGGGAGGTATGACCACATCTTTTGGACACGATGCATTGTCCATAATCTGAATCTAATCTTAGAGGAGATCGACAACAAAGTTTCCTGGATAAAGGAACTCACAGGGGAAGCAAGGGAGATTGTCAAATTCATCACCAACCACCACCAATCTCAGGCCATATTTTGAGAGTACTCCAAATTGGAGTTGTTAAAAGTTGTTGAGACAAGATATGCCACAAACTTCCTGATGTTGCGCCGCTTTGTTGAGGTTAAGCATGCATTAGTTTCTATGGTGGTGAGTCAACTTTGGATTGAGTGGAGACAAGCATATTCAGAGCGGGGATCTATGGTGTGTAGCCTTGATGAGGATTGGTGGAGCAAGGTAGATTTCTTGCTAAAGTTCACAACCCCTGCATTTGAGCTTCTTCGGAGTGCTAACACTGACCAACCTTTCTTAGGAGAGGTATATGATGGCATGGATTCCTTGGTTGAGAAAACTATGGAAATCATTTCGCAAGAGTCTCCACAACTTTTGTTTGTTGATGATCATTTTGCTGGTTTGATCAAGAAAATCATTGTTGATAGGTGGAACAATTTCAACACTCCATTGCACACTTTAGCACATGCTTTGAACCCCAAATGTTATGATGAGGAGTTTATTGCTCAAAGCAATGGGAAGAGGAAGGCACCCCATAAGGATAGAGATGTGGCTAATGGGGTGAAAAAAGCCCTTATGAGAATGTTTCCTTCTCATCTACACAGGGAGGTAAAGCAAGAATTTGCCAGTTTTGCTACAGGAATAGATGATTATGCAGATATATCAGCTTTGGAGGAGAGAAGCACCATGAATCTAGTTAGGTGGTGGATTTGTCATGGAGAAAATGGTGTACATTTGCAAAACCTTGACATTCGTATTCTTTCACAAGTGGCAAGCTCTTCATCAGTAGAAAGGAATTGGAGCACTTATGGTTTTATTCATTTTGTGAAGCACAATAGGTTGGGCTCACAGAAGGTAGAGGATCTTGTTTATGTGCGCTCCAACTTTCTCCTTGCATCTCGTAGGGGTCCATAATACAATAGTGGTCCTTCTAAAGAATGGGATGTGGATGCAGAAAATCCTGATTTGGAGCTCTCTCTTGCTGCCCTGAATATTGAGGCCAAGTCTGGAAGTGCAATTGGTGCATCATCTTCTTCAGCACCACCATCCACTGTTGAGCATTGTGCTGTTTCTATTTTTGATGAGGATTAGTCTTTTGTCTCTATAGTTCTTGCAGCCTTATAGTCTTTATTGTACTTGCAGCCTCATATA
>APFE030026703.1:54838-172201 GCA_000404065.3 Pinus taeda
ATGTATATATATATATATTCGCGTTTACCCATTTCCAAAATTTGGGGAGGTCGTGTTTCGTATTGCTTCCCGTTTCAGAAACTCATACTTGTTTCCCCGTTTTGTGCAACCTAGCTTTTTGCACTACCAGCAGGAGGGTCGATTTTCAGAAGTATAGAGTGAAGTTATAAACAAGAGGACCATCTTACACACAACTCTCATTTTCATCACACGCAGGATTGCGTCATCTCCTCCATGACTGCGCAGTTATTGGAGTGAGACTCTTTGAGGTAGCACTATCTGGGGGAGTTTGGAATTGGGGTGTTGGGAGATCATTTGGCAAGCCACTTGAGGAGGATTTTTGGATTTGGGAGAGCATGGATTGACAGGGTCAATCACAGCAACAAAATTTGAAATTGGAGGAGGGCTAAGCTGTGAAGGGTCAATTTTTGAAGGTTGGAACCAAGGGACACCCTTTCTGAGTTTTTCTGGGTTTGAGTCAGGGATCACAATCCCAAATTCTTAGAATTTTCTCCGCAAATTTGAGGGGTCAAACAGGGGTCCCAATTCAACCAGCAGTTAGAGGAGCTAGGGGAAATATGGTCGAATTTCCGAAGTCAAGTATTGGCCAATTCCTTTGTGGGGTTTTGTGGGTTATTGGTGGAGAGGCCGAGATTAATTTCCTAGAATTTTCTGAGCACTGGAGAGGGCCCTAACAGCAGATTCATTTAGCCAGCAACATATTTTTGGTCAGTGCAGCGCAGAGCCAAGAGATAAAGCAACCACATATTTGAGGGGGACTTCTTATTATTTATTTGGGCAAGCCTAGGTGCACTTTTTCCAACACCTCATTGGACCCTCTTATTAATTAATAAAATGGCTCAACAACGCAGTTGTGGCTTTAAAATGGTGTTCTGATGCTTGAGTATTTTTCTGTGTTTTTGGTTATGTTTGCTTTGTTTATCATTGTATAATTCCATTAGGAATATTACACACTTAGGGTGTCTCACTAGTCCTAAATCTCAAGGAAAGGCAAGCGAAGGGGAGAGGAGGCCATATAAAGAAGATCAAAGTCTTGAAGAGGAGAAACAACAGTTGCAGCAGTTGTCGAGAGATAGAATTTCAGATCTGCAGTAGGAGTTTGAAGTTCTTGTAGTAGGAGGCCGAGTTGATTTTGATCTTGGAAGGTATTTGTTCGAGTCACTAGGTCATGGTATTCGTCAATTGAAGGATCTATAAGGAGAGGAGATTTAAGGGTCTTCCCATCAAGAGGAGGGGTTTTCCCCTTAGCTTGCTACCTATATACTGTGTCACTGTTCTTATTGTTTTGGTAGTTGTTTGATGTATCTCACACCATAATAATAAGCAACAAAGCTAATAAGGTAAAAGGTAACAAACAATTATCAAGCTAAAGAGAATTAACATATTCACTACCCTATTGACTTCTCAACATGGTATCGGAGCTAAGGTTATCTAAGGGCATCATGAATATCTCCTCTACAGTGAAGAAATTCATCAAGAAGATCACAAGCCATCTTAAGAAAGGTATCAAGGAGGCATGGAGTTTCTTATCTTCTTGAAAGAAGATATCAATCAAAGAAAAGGATGATGGTCTCTTCTTGACTCTCTCTGGCACATTCCAAGATGAAGACATTTGGGTAATTCATAGTGGTGCATCAAGGCACATCACTGGCCATTCCAAACGATTGAAGACCTTATCAAAAGGAAAATCGACGTATTCAGTGGGACTTGGAGATAACAAGAGCTATCCCATGAAAGGTATTGGATCAATCTCCATAAAGCTAGAAGATGGAAGCAACATTCACCTCAACAACATTCTATTTGTTCCAGGTTTGCACAAGAACTTACTTTCCATTTTAAGTCTAGAAGATAAGGGTGATATAGTAGCCTTCATTGATGGAAAGGTCGTTGTATGGCGTAAAGGTTCAAGTATAGATCAAGCTAAAGTCATTGGAATTCGAGAAAGAGGACTCTACAGACTAATATCTCCTATGGCCCAATCCCTAGTTCACATTGAAATTAGCCCATGTGAACTTTGGCATAGAAGATTTGGTCATCTACATTTCAAAATCCTTCCAACTCTAAGTTCCATAATAGATGGAATTCCTGATCTGAAGGAAGATCATGAAGGAGTTTGTAAGGGTTGTGCAATGGGTATGAATACTAAGAGATTGTTTGGATGCAATGATTCACGGTCAAAAGAAATCTTGGATCTCATTCACTCTGATGTATGTGGCCCTATGATTCCTAAATCACTTGGAGGTCATCTATATCATGTCACATTTATAGATGATCATTCAAGAAAAACCCGGGTTTACTAATGAAAACTAAGGACGAAGTATTTACAAAATTTAAAGAATTCAAAGCTGAAGCGGAGAACCTTATAGAAAGAAGAATCAAGATACTAAGATATGATAATGGAAGAGAATATACATCCAAATAGATTATAGCATTCTGTAAGGAGTTTGGGATTAAGAGGGAGTTGATAGTCCCATATAATCTCGAGCAAAATGGAGTTGTAGAATGGAAGAATAGATCTATTGAAAAAAGTGTAAAAGCAATGTTACACGATCAAGATCTACCTAATTTTCTGTGGGGAGAAGCCACGAAGACAACTGTCTACATTCAAAATCAAAGTCCTCACAGATCTCTAAATAACAAAACTCCAGAATAAGTGTTCACTGGAAAGAAGCCATCTGTAGATCATCTCCGGATCTTTTGGTGTCCTGTATATATCCATATACCAAAGGACGGAAGAAAGAAGTTGGATCCTTCAGGGATGAAGGGAACATTTGTTGGGTACAACAACTGATCAAAAGCTTATAGGATCTACATGAAAGATGGCACATAGAAGTCAGTCGTGATGTCATATTTGATGAAAGCATAGCATTCAAGAAATCAAAGGAACTTTCCATAGACTCCGATGATGAAGAACTTCTGGTATATGGGGAGGAAGTTGACAAGGGGGAAGAAGAATCACACCATGAAGAAGAAGGTCCTAGTGACCCTGTTCAACTTGTTATCACCTGCCGCCTACACCTACCTACAAGTCAGTGAGAAAAGCCTTCAACCCCACAAGGTGTGGTTGGTGGCAAGGAACTCAGAGAAGGGGTTTTCACACTAATCCCGACTCTTTCCATTTGAGCTATCTCCTTGGTTAGGTAAGGGGGGTGGTCCCTAATGAAAAGTTAAGTTAAAAAATGTGAGTTTCTAGGAAAGTGTTATAGTGAAAACATATTACTTTCAAAGATTTATGAGCAAATAGGAGGTGAGCAACTTGAAATAACAATGCTAATGACAAAAACCATAAAACCAATGCCTTATAAGGAATTTGCTCAACAATTTAAAAATATATTTGTTCAAAGTAATATGCAATGCTCTCAAAAGAGAAAACAAAGTAACCTTGAAATGTAAACAAAATTGTTAGCACAAGATATGTAAGATACAAGATGCTTTTGAGATAATCAACTTTATAAATCAAAACATGTGAAACATATCTTGCCAAAACCCAAAAATTAGTAATTAACTTGGAAATGTAAAAGAAAGGAAGTGTTAAACCAAGACATCAATATGCAATTAGATTTGAAGCATGAAAAGAAAACACTTGTTTGAAAGGATTACAATACTTGCTTTTGGAATAGACTTTGCATATGAAAACTCAAACCATCAAGAGACAAGTAAAGTAAATGTAATGGAAAGTGCTCTTGGTTAATTTTATTAATTATCTCTACAACAAGATTATAATTTAACTTTTCAATTCTTAGACTTCACCCTCGCCCAAAGATATGGATCTCACAGTGAGGAGTCAATAGAGGAGCAGAGGGTCCCTAAGATGTCTAGTTCAACAAACTTATGTTGGAGGTAAAATTTTAATGATGTCTGGGGCCTTCCTATATTAAAATGCTTAGATGAAATGCATGTAAGTTTTTTCCCCAAAAGAGAGATTGATTTGCAATGCCTGAAAATGAAATAGTGTTCAACATAAGTTGCAATTATAACCTCAAATGGCGAAATAAAATTATCTTACAAGTGTTGCATGTGTCTCATCAATTGTTAAATTTAGGTATGTTCTATGCTTAGAACAATTTATTTCAATTTTCACAGTTTTTCAGATTAGCAATCACATCAGCATTAAAGTAAACTACAGAGAGACCATAAACATAAATCATAGAAGACAAGCCAAGACAAGAGGACACAAGATGTGGCGCTAACCAAGGACAAACCCCAATGTGGAGAAACCCTTGATCAATTCTTCTTATATGTTCCTCAATAGTTCAGCAGAGAGAAAGAGATAGTACATTTACAACAAAAGTCAACACTTTGACTTATCTAAATAAGAGCATAGATCATCTCTAAGAAGATGATACATGAGATAGCTGAACTTAGTTGAAGACATGCTGCTTCAACTGATTCTCCAAGGTGACTTCTTCACCTATCATTGTGCTACACCTCGTCATCATGCTGCACCTCACCGTGTTGCACCATGTTGCACCCATCATCACTAAGCTAGACCTCATGACTATGCTACACACATCATACTGCTGCACCTGATGTTGCCACTGTTGTCCCATGTGTCATTGTTGCACCATGCTGCCGCAGTTGTCCAATGTGGTATGTTAAACCATGTTGTCATACAACATGTCTCATGTGCTTACAGCACCATGCTTGCCATGCTGTCCATGCTTGCTATGCTTTCCATGCTTGCCATGCTAGCCATGCTATCCATGCTTGCTGTTATCCCATGTTTTCCTTAGCATTCCTTTGCTGTCCCATTTATTATGCAGATGTCCCATGCAGCTCCATGCTTGTTGCTGCCTAGTTATATTGCTGTAGTTGTTGTCCCTAACAATCATGCTATCCCAATTGTGCCATTATTGCATTATGCCATTGCCATACCTTGCTGCTGCCCAATAGCCTTGTTATACCTTGCTATTGTCTCAATAGCCTTGCCATACCTTGTTGTTCATGACTGATCTGGTTAGGGCACTAGGCAACCCTATAGTCCTCGAACAACTCTCAAGAAAACTGCGGTATACTCTCATGAGACACCTCCCCTAGCACGCTGCTATTCTAGGCATGTTTGAACCCTCAAACTCTCCATGCTGTCCCTATTTTGAGGTGGTTAGGACTGCAGCCTACCACAGTCCCACGCTGTCACCTACAACCCACCTTTTCGCTGCCCCAAACAACCCTTCTTCAACTCGGCCTACCCTCGACCTCCTTCCAGTAGCTCGGTGCCTTGTTTTAGGCCTTAAAACAATCCTCCTTTTTAGCTACATTAGTCTTGCGTCTAATGCACCATATGCCTGCGGCTAGGGCACCATAGGTATGTTTAGGATAGTGTTAGCGCTGCCTTCTAGCACTGTGTTAGGGCTGCCTTCTAGGACTGCGTTAGGGCTGCCTTAGGATAGCATTAGGCTTCTTCCTTGAGCTCCTTTAGGTCAACGCATAGAACCCTTCCATCACTTCGCTGGCCTACCTTCTTTGCCACAGCTAGGGAAACCTCTTTTCCTCCAACGTCTAGGGCTTCCACTCCTAGATTTCTCTTCCAGTAAAACCCAAGACAAGTGGAGAGAAATTAAGATAGAAGTGTGTGTAAAATGACTCTCAAGTCATCTCCTTTTATACTAAAACGTTGAGTACATGTGGGGTTTATTTGGTCGCTGACCGACCTTGATGAGTTGTCTTATAACACGAATAAATTCATAGCTCTATGAATACTTATTGGAATCGAATGATCTTTAGATCAATCCTACACCTCTCGATGAGAGGGATCCAAGAAAATTACCAGTTGCCATAAATAAGATGACCCACATGGAGTTTGGCCCTAGTTGCCAATTTTAACACTCCCTCTCAACTAGGCAGAACTCCATCTTCTTATCCATCTGTCCGATTGTACTATCTCTTCCATTAGTGCCCTGCACTGCTCTGCTGAACCATGAAGAAGAAGAATTGGTCTAGAATGTCTCATACCCTTCTCTACTAACCCAAAGTCAGTTCCATATGAAGAGAGTGTGTCATACCACTCTTACTGATCCCAGATCAGTTCCAAGAGAGCGAGTCATATCACTCTTACTGACCCGAAGTCAGTTTTATTGATCCCAGATCAATATCACAAGAGAGTGTCTCAAACCACTCATACTTATCCTAGATCAGTTTCATTGATCCCAGATCAATGGAGGTCAACCTAGCAGAGGGAGTATGGTAGATACAACGATGCTTCCATCGATAGTTCTACTATGGTCCCTAACCCTATTTCCCTGCTCATTAGCCAGATGAGAGGTACTTCCCATGAGTCCCAGACTGCATGGGTAGGATGCCTCGACAGGAGAACCACTCATCCTGTCCCTAAGTCGCCATGGGGTATCACAGGAGAAGGCTGAGCCATTCAACCTATACACAACGCACCATTAGGGGAGGGTGAGTCCCCCTATGGTCGCTTGTTGCTCCAATAAGTACCCCAATCACCCCAGAGCTCCCAAAGCTTAATGCATGCATCATGCAAGACCCTCATAAAAGGGTCTCTCAACGACTCCAAGTCTCCAAGTCATTCGGGAAAGTCACAAATTTGACCTTTCCTCGGGGCTTTGACAGCATGTCTGTGACCTGTACATCAGTTTCAATGCGATGGAGCCTCCTCGCTCATCGACGTACCATATCTCAAATAAGGTAGTATCTAATGTCTATATGCTGGAGCAGTCATAGAATACGAGATTCCTCAATAATCAAATCCCCCCCCTGGTTGACATAGAGGATCACGGCGGTATCCATCATGTGTACAAACAACTCACTGAAGAGCTTCTGCAACCAGGAAAATTCACACGAAGTCATACTCGTAGCTATGTATTCGGTCTCATCGGTGCTTATAGCAACTAACTTTTGCTTCCTGCTCGTCTAGGATATCGAAGCAGAACCCAAAGAGAACCAGCACTCAGAAGTGCTCTTGCAATCCTCCGCACTGCCTACCCAGTCAACATTCAAGTAAACCTGCAATTTCACATTTCTAGTAGTGTATATCAATCCATGAGAGATTGTGCCCTGAAGATATCTCAGAAGATTCTTGGCACCAATCCAGTGAGGCTCAACCATATATGAGCTCATTATGCTAACTGCAAAACATATGTTTGGACGGAAGTTCACCAAGAACATCAATACGAATGAGTTTATGAAACTTAGATGCATTTCCCAAATCTGGTCCGGAATCCATACCACATAACTTCTTAAAATTAAGCTCCATCAAGGTAGTCATGGGCTTACAGTTCATCATTCTAAATCTAGAATCCAACTCCCTCTTACTTTTGTAACTGAGAGGGTCTATACTTATCAGAAAGAGGTCGTCCTCAGAAGGTGCTGGTATGAGAAGTCTATTATCCACAACCTTCAAGCAATGATTTGGATCGGCTTCACTCCTAGTGAATCTCAGCTTCATCAGACAGCTATCAATCCTCTCATACTATGCTCGGGGTGTTTTGCTTCAAGCCATAGAGGGCTTTCTTCCACCTGCATACATGAGATTCCTAATCATGAATCTCAAATCCCTCGGGTTGTTCCAAACCTATGGTCCTGCTACATGAGGGGAATGGTTCCCTTGTAAAATTTTCCTTAGGTACATCTCAGACATGTAGCTTTATGCTCTTCTTGAATTCAGGCATCCCTGTCACCATCTGTCTCACATCGGGTAGGGCCCCATAATAAGTAGACCTCCGGTGCTATAGATGAGATGTGTCACACGACATGGTCCCCATTGGACTTCCTCTGACTTGATACAAATTGCCAACTCTGAACCCATGAGTAAAAGCATCTTTGAAAATTCTATTTTCAAACACGTACCTTTCCATCAATGAATACCACCCTAAAACCTTTGAATTCCATTGCCGAAATGGACACCAGGTTCTTTTTGCGATCAGGTACATAAAGAGATTCTCGTAAATGAATCGAGTTACCCTCATTCAATTGAGGGGTAACATTCACTACACCCTTTTCGGGATAGGTGGCATCGGCTCCAAGTATAATCCCATGATTGTTTCCATCTCTACCAAATTAGAGAGACCACCCATCTATCTGATGAAGTGCCTTGAAGTACTACAATTAATAAGCTAGATTCCCAAAGAGTCTGGGGGAGAGGGCCAATATAAGATAATGCTGCTTTATCTTACCAAAGACAACATTTGATTCTTCATACCTGGGGTTCCTTGCTTTCTTTGAAGAGTTGACCGTTTCCTTGATGACCTGCATTAACTCTCATTCCTCTGATCATTGAAGATGTCCCTGGAATGATTGTTGTCTTCATCAAGTGATGTGTCCCTACCATTCGGACACTCCTTCATATAATGGTCAGACTTATTACAACCAAGGCATTTGCCTTTCCTTCCACCTGTTGACCATTATGTGTCAACTACCCATAACAGTACACCCCATTTTTTTTGCAAAAGGGATAGCGCTTAATGGACATGTCCGTGCCATTCGACAGTCATTGTCGACCTGATCATGTTATGTTGTAAACCCTGTCCGCATGTGTAAATTGTAAATAATCTTAGGAGATCTGAGTCATGTATGTAAATTGCCTAGGTAGACCTAATTTTCTAGTGATAATCTACATTCCGGAAGGTTTTTTGTCTCACCGATCTATGATCGGCAAAGTTTTCCTTCAGCCTAACCCCAAAGCCGGAATGAATTTTGTCATTAGAATCTTAAGGGAATCCTAGTGTGCTTCGAGTCTATGTAAAATTAATTTGGGAATACTATTTGGTTAGGTTATTACAAGTTGTTTGATTTGCTAGATTATGTTTGTGTTGCAGAACTGGGTGGTTTATGAGGGTCTATGGCAAATGGGTTTCCCCCCTTGAGACGTAAAATTGTAAAAGTCATGATGTAAAATGTCTTGAGGGTTAGAAAATGTTTTATCCCCTCATAAGTCCTAAGTCCTACGTCTTAGGGGATTTTTCCAAAGGCTAAGTTTGAGGATCCAAAAATAAAAAATAATAAAATAATAAAAAGGTATAAATAAAAAAAATAATAAATAATAAAATAAATGGCAAGTCTTCGTCCAAAGTATATTGGGTAGGGAAAGACTACCTTCATGGGAGGAGATGTGGGCAACCCTTCAACAGGAAGAATTAAGGAGGGATTTGGTTAAGGTCAACCTCAATGGCAGCAGAGGGAGTGGCATGAAGACAGAGGAGGAGGAGGAGAACACAGCTCTATCATGAAAGGGACAACAAAAGAAGGAGCAGAAGGACATTTCGAAGGTGAAATGTTTCAGATGTGGTGGGATGGGCCACTTTGCATCCCAGTATCTTTTGAAGCAAAAGGATAAGGATGAGAAACGTGATCCTAAGGCTGCTCTAGCAAAAATTGACAAAGATGAGTTTGCCACGAGTGCCCATGCATCTTTAGGAGGGAAATGAGGCGATATAGAACTATAGTCGGGAGGACTACATGTGGGTAGGATCCTTGAGGAACCCACCTCTTGGATCAATTCCTTGCTACAAGGGCTCGAGATTCAACAGTGGCAAGATGGACTTAGTGCCAGATGATGCAGTGGGTTGGTTGCAGAGACAGATATAGTAGACTGAGACTAGAGACTGATCAACGCAGAGCAACTTTGGAAATAGTACAGATGGCACAGTGCAGAAATCAACAATAGTGCAAAAGATTTAGAGGGTCAGAGACTAACAGCAATTAGATTCCAACATTCACATGATATTATGCTGAACACAGTTAGTTTAGAAATTTGGGATGCTTTTCTGTTGCTGAACAACAACGATTGGAAAATGACGCAGTGCAAAGCTAGCAGTGGCAGTGTTAGCAGCAGATGCAGAGGGAGCTATAATACAGATGCAGCGGTGATAGTGGCAGAGTCATGGGAAGCGGTACAATAGTAGTAGCAGCACAGTGTTGGTGGCAACAATAGTGCAGAATGGAGATGCTTAAGAAACAGAGCAATGTGCAGTTGGACATTGTTGCTAGAGCACATTCCTCGCTAAGAGGGAGTGTTAGTTTTTGGTAGCATTGGATGTACTCTAGCCATTCAAATTGGTGGAGAAGCTAAGGCACATGAGTTCTAAAGAACTCAGAAACCATTTGGTGAAATTCCACCCAGATTGTATTTTATTAAAATAATTAATATTTTTAATGGGGCTCCTACATTTAAACTTAGGAAAATTAAAGTATTAATGGGTATTAATCAAAATATCGGTGATAATGTTCTAGAAAGAGGATCAAGTCAAGTTTTTAATCTTAGCCGTTGATTATAGACTTAATCTCGGTCGTTGAAGTCTCAACAAGAAAAGTATAAGGAGGCTTGGGGTTCATTCAAAGACACACCGAGAGAACAAATTGATATAGAGTTCGAAACTTCTGGGGGGCTTGAAAGCTGAGAAAGTCGAACTAAGTGATCATTCTGTAGAAAAGGGGCAGGGATAGTTCATGAATACTGGGCAGAGAGGCGGAGAGCCACCAGTGGAGGCAGTGCAACACCTAGAGGGACTGACATTGGGCTAGTCTTGTCCCACGTAGGCTTGATGTAGAGATAGAAGGGCCAACGTAGAAGAGAAGTTGCCTTCACGCAGAAATCTAGAACTGTCGAGGAGCTGCCGGAACACGTGGGGAAGGTTGACGCAAAAGCTCCAGGAGGTAGAAGAGACAATGCAGAGATGACGTAGAGCCTGTAAGGCTGACGCAGGGCTTACGCAGGGCCAACGCAGGGCTTACGCAGGGCCAACATAGAAATAGCCAGGGTTAGCTAGTTCTGTTGCCAGATCAGCCAACATCTGCCGGGTGGAGTGAGGTAATCTCACTAAGTGTTCCGCTATTATATTTTTCTCTGTAACTAGATTGTCGGGAGGGCATCCATCATTGTATTCAGAACTACTACTTAATAATATAAACCCCTCAGAGCTGCTACACCAGTTTTCTCATATTGGGTTTTTCTGGGGACTATTTTGTCCAAAAATAACGGTGTCCTATGTATCTTGTTCTTAGCTCAGTTTCTTGTTTCATGTAATCAAATTATATTGGTGTAGGTTGCAGAAGTAATTTACTTAAGTATTTCTCAGAAAATAAATTGCTAATGTATATTGAAATCAAGTAGGAGAAGTAAATTCAATTTTGCTGCAGTAGGGATTCCTTGAGAATAGGAATTTTCACAATTCTTCGAGAACTAGCTATCCAAGATAAGAATAGTCCAAAGGAAGGTCATACTCAGTGAACACCCAGGTGGAGTATGTACCTTGAGAGACAATGATGATGGTGTCTATGAATCATTGGTCTTGCCAGCAATGCTCTCTGATCTTGTGGAGAGATAGAGCTGTTAGTCAAAGCCTCGCTATGTGACAATGCTAGTTAAATATGATGCTAGACAGATGGGTTACCAATCCAGCTCTTTTTATGAGATCTCTTTAGATTGAGAATGACCAGTACGTCTTATGAATACCTCCCTAGTTAGGAGGGAGTGTTGAAAATTGTGTAACTAGGTTCAGTCTTCATAAGTATGAAATGTATTCTTGTAAATTATAAAATGAAATGAAATTACTATTATTGGAGCATGGGTTTCATGCTCAAGTTCTTTTATTTTATAGGTCAAGCACCCATTGAGTGCTTCTAGGGTTTGTCCTAGGTTTAAGAGTCATTGTCATATATTGAAGACCCTATGGGCACATTATATATTGTAAAGGAAAATTTGTTTTTGTCTTTAAAGTGTCGAAATGGCCTCCAAGGTCAAGTCGACCTAGAAGCTATCAAGTCGGCCTACATGAAGAGCCAAGTCTACCCTTGAAAAGACCTATATATATAGAGAGGAACTCATCCTCCCTTAGACACACTCACTCACATCTCATTCTATGCGAAGAAGAGGATAAGGAGAGGTAGAAGAAGAAGGACGAAGAAGAGGTCAAAGGAAGTCGAAATTCTTGGGCTAGTTCTCTCTCTCTCTCATGTGCAAGTCGAAGCTAGGGTTTCATCGCTAGGGTTATCTTTGGTTCGATCTTGGAGGAAAGAGAGAAAGGAAGTCAAGAGAAAGTCACTTAGGTTGTCTCACTAGCCCTAAGTCTCAAGGAAGAGCAAGTGAAGGGGAGAGGAGGCCATACGAAGAAGATCAAAGTCTTCAAGAGGAGTAGCAGCAGTTACTGGGAGACAAAAGTTCAGATCTGTAGTAGGAGGTCAAAGTTCTTGGAGGCCGAAGTTCTTGTAGTAGGAGGCCAAGTTGATCTTGATCTGGAAAGGTATTTGTCTGAGTCACTAGGTCATGGTATTTGTCAATTGAATGATCTATAAGAAGAGGAGATATTAGGGTTTTTCCCTCAAGAGGAGGGGTTTTGGCCATGTCTTGCAGCCTATATATTGTGTCACTGTTCTTATTGTTTTGGTAGTTGTTTGATGTATCTCACACCACAATAATAAGAAACAATGCCAATAAGGTAAAAGGTAACACAAACAATTATCAAGTTAAAGAAAATTAACATATTCATTGCCCTATTGAATTCTCAACATTTTTTACCCCTCAAAGTGTGTCATAGTAGAAAGTTGAGGGTGAGGTGTAATTTTTAGCAGACATACACCGTACAACTTCTCTAGATATCACTTATTACATATTATATTAAGATTTTATTCCAATTTCCACCTTGCGGGGAATTTTAAAATTTAGTAAATGTCCCCCGAGACCTAACCAAATTCCACAAAATTTTACGAGTGATCTAGTATGGTAATATATAGTGACTCTAGACACTAGGAATCACCCAAGGCCTCGACATCAAGTCGTACTCCAGATTTGGGGGTATGTTAAGAGGAAGAAAACTCAATTAATTATTAAATTATTAGAGGAAAATGATAATCAACCAAGTGAAAAAAACCTCCTAGAGTAGACTCACTTGATGACAAGGTCAAAAGTTACCTAGGCCTGTTACATGACTAAAACATATCATACTAGCATCACTTTATATCATCCCCGCAGGGCTTGTGGAATCTGGGTACAATAGAAGAAGATGAGAAGAAGTAGAGTTGAAAAACTCTAGTGATATGATGATATCTAATGGTACAAGCAACCTTTGCTACATCCTTGGGCATGGAGTCTTCAAAAAATCTTCAGGTGCCACTCTAGTGGTCAACTGGGCTCAATTAGGCCAAATTAGGCGAATCAAACTCATTAGAGAGTGTATAAATAGATGAGAGGTGATTCATTCTCTCATCAACACTTGGATTTGGGTTTTAGTAGCTAGTTGAGAATTTCGCATTCCCCTTTGGAGGACAAGTTTGGATTTCATGGATGAATTTTGATGTTTGGATCTACTTCTCTTGTCTTGGAGCTTCATTATGGGCATAATTTGATGATTGGATATACTCATTTGTACATGTAAGCGTTGTTTTTCATGATTATTCTTGTTATTTACTTTGTCACATGAATGTTGCTGGGATTTTCGCTATTCAAGTCTGAAATTTATTGCTTTCCTATGTGAAATTGTGGAAATTTTGATCTTTTATAGCGTTGCATCATGTCATGGGCCATGTATGAATGCGTGAATGTTCCTAGAGATTATTTTTGTTGAATACATCTTGATAAGTCATCAATTATTTCATATCGAAGTATAAAGACCTTGAGTATCTGTTGCTATGCCCTATTGCCATGCGGAGTTGCTTGAAGGCCTCCTTGATTGGGTAAATCCTTTCCACTCTTTGACTCCATCTCTCCCAAAGGAAAGGTACTAATCCTTCCATAGGTGATCACTTTTAAAGAATATTTTTCTCACCTCTCATTCTCTTTCTGGGCCTAGCCTTCATAAGTCACCTAGGGCATCATTTTTCTCCCATTGTAGATATAAAAAAATTTCGATCTCTTGTCCATAATTGCGCTAGGGTTTTCTCTAGAGGCCCTCCAAATTTCAAGAAATTCCAATGGTGGGATCTCGAGATATTGCAATCCCTAGCTTAGGGATTGTTTCTTGCCATAGGTTTCCCTTGGCTAGTGTCCTCATTTGGATCATTGTATTCAATTTTCAAAATAAAATTTGTCTTTCGATCCTCTTCCCTCCCCTAATCAGGTCAAGCCCCTCCTTGGTTGAACAACTCCATATCCTTGACTTAACTTTGGGTCCACTTGATCTTTTGTGATCCGACAATTTTATAACCTCTAATTTCACAAAGATCACATAAAGACCAATTTTGCATAAGGATCTTTAGGTATAGGAGTCATCTTCTGAAGATATATTCCCAAAACCTAGCCTCGAAAATCCTCTTAGCCCTTCCCTGTAATGACCCATCTTTAATATAGAGAGCACAAGAGTATTAGCATGCATACAATGCAGATGGGTCATTACATTCCTAGAGAGCATATCACCTTGCTTCCTAAGAAAGAAAGCCATATAATTGAGTCTCTCTTGTGAATAGGCTATAGGAATCACTCATCCTCGTATTGATCCATTCATTGATCCAGACTTATGCAAGAACACAAAAAAATATAGATTTAAACATAAACACAAAGATGCAGCAGGAATAAAACTTCATTTCATTAATATCAAAGAACTGAAATATGCTTACATACATAATGGAAATCAAGTAGCTCGGGTGATGACAGCTTATCTTTGAGAAGAGATGTGGCGGATACATGCCTCTGAACTATGTCAATGACGCTCAAAGGCCTATTTATTATTTAGAAACAATGGAAAACCCTAAACATCCAAAAACCTAACCCTAGGAGATGCAGCGCCAAAACTATTGGCCCCGTTTGGGTAAATTGGTACATCAACTTCCTGGGGTCGTAACTTTGGCATATGATCTTTGTTTGACGCACACAATACCTCGTTAGAAAGATATATTCGAGGACTACAAATTTCGAATGCAGAGACCAATCAAAAGTTAATGTTTGCCTAATTTTCCCCAAAAATATCGTTTAGGGCCTCAAAACGACTCTATAAGTTCAAGACTCAAAAAATTGCCAAAAATAGTAAACAGTGCTACTGAAAACACTGAAAGAGACAGTGGTGGGGGTCCAAGTAGAATAGGTGGGTGGCCACCAATATCTACCTGGATCAATCCTCCCTCGTGGGAAGCAATGGTCTCCATTGCGTTGATTGCCTCCATGAGATGGGGAAACTTCTGCTGAACTTGGTCCTTGGTGAGTCATTTACCTTGGTGCAGGAGTTGGTCAGCTTTGACAACCCAATATAGTTGGATCTTCTGCTAGCAAGTATCCTTGATTTGTGTCCATGATCCGATCATTCGTGGCCTATTCCACGCAGTCTGGGTTTAACTTTGTTGGTGTGAGTTGTTCTGCAATGTCTGATGTGTCCAGTAATGGTGGAAAGTATGGTCGAAGGCGGTCCACATTGAAGACTGGGTGGGGGAATGCTGAGCTCAAAAGCATTTTCTCTCACAGCCTTGGTAATGGTGTAAGGCCCATATTGGAGTGGTTTGAGCTTCTGATGGGCTCCGTAATGTGTTCTTTTTGCAAATGCAACCAAACTTTGTTGCCCACCTAAAACTTATGTGGCACCCGATGTTGATCATGTCGCTGCTTGTACTTGGCATTTGACTTCTCCAAGATGTCGTGAACCTGCTGGTGGATGTGTTGGACACGTTCAATAAATCTGGTTTCTTTATCAGCCTCAGACAATACATGTGTGGATTCTATTTATGTAGTTGCATGAGGCATGTCAACATCAATCTGACACAATGGTTGAAATCCTAGACTCACTTGAAAGGGACTGTGACGAGTCGAGCTATAGAGAGCTCTGTTATAACTGTGTTGCATAGGGAAGAATCTCATCCCAGGTTCGTGGATGTTTCGAGTTGTACATGCGGAGTATGTGCACTATCATCCTATTGACGACCTTCATCTGGCCATCAGTCTGGGGATGGAATTCAGTCGACTTGGTGAGGTTGGTGTCCAATAGTGTCTAGAGGCTTGACCAAAATGTGCTTAGGAACTTGCTATCCCGATCTGATATAATGGTCTACAGGATCCCAAAATGTACCCACACTCGTTCAAAGAAGAGTTTGGCAGTGTCCTCTAATGTGGTACTCTTCTTGCAGGCTGCCAATATAGCCATCTTAGAAAATCTGTCCACAACCACAAATACACAGTCATTACCCTGCTTGGTAGAAGGGAGGATAGACATATAGTCCATGGAGATGGATTCCCAAGGTTGGCTAGGAGTAAGTAGAGGAGTGTATAGGCCTTGCTTATTGATGGTTGGCTTGGCGATGGTGTAGGCAGTGGAGGATCTGATATATTTCCCAACATCCAATTGGAGTTTTGGCCAATAAAAGTACTTTTGTAGTCCAACTACATTTTTCTCCACACCAAAGTGTCCTGCAACCCGACTGTAGTGCGCCTCTCAAATCAGCTTGGCACGCTCACATGAAGGAACACAAAAGTGGCCTAGGTAGCATAATAATGTGTCTTGGTGTAACGACCCATCTTTAAATGCACATATTATATGCTCCTGTATAAAATAATAATAATAATAATAATAATAATAATAATAATATAATAATAAATAAATAAAAATGATATTTATAAAATAGAATAAAGATTAAGTATTGTATCAATAATTAATTAATTAATCTAAAGTTCTAAAGTTTATATTAAAAACAAACATAAATAAACTTTATATTAAAAACAAATATAAATAAAACAAAAGTTTATATTGAAAACAAATATAAATAAAACAAAAGTATATATTAAAAACAAATATAAATAGAACAAAGTATATATGAATATCATAAAGTTAAAATGACAAACAGATATGATAAAGTACATATCAATATTATAAAGTAATACAGGATATGTTATATGGTTATAATGAAACGTAATAATGTTATAATAACAATAACACATATATAATGTTTAAACTTTATAATACCTCAATGTTACATATAAACCATCGCATTTAAATTAAAAACTGAACCCTAAGTAAGGCAGAAACGCCTGTACGGGAGGATGACTCACGGCTGGAGGAAGCTGTCACCGCGGGAGTAAGCGGTGGAGTCGTAGGTGTACAGGGCGACCACCGCTTAGCCCTGGTTATAAAACCACCGAGATGGGGCTGAGAACGGGAGAGAAAAACCGAGAGTGGAGGGCAGGAGAACACCAGGAGCAGGAAAGTAGGAGTACAAACCAGAGGAATAAGATTGACCATTGGAAGAGCTTTACTCAGTCTGAGGTTCTGGGCACGGGGGCAGTGAGCTTCGGTGAGAAGCTTACTGGATTGGCTGGGAGGAATTGGTTTCCCGGTAATTGGATCAGAATAACCACGGCATCATCAACTACATCGGAGCAGGCAGCAGTTTAGGTAGGTGTTCAAAATCCCTTACGATTGTATTTCTGTTCTGCTTATCACCTTATTTCAGTTTAATGGTCTTTACACACAGAAGGAAGGTATAGACTATGACGAGATATTTGCACCTGTTGCCCGATATACCACCATTCGCTCGATCATAGCCCTTGCTGCTTCGCAAGGATGGAACCTACATCAGATGGATGTCAAAACCGCGTTCTTGCATGGTTTGATCAAAGAAGAGGTCTATGTGGAGCAACCTGAATGATTTGAGATTCGTGATCGAAAATATCATGTGTGTAGATGGAAGAAGGCCCTCTATGGGCTGAAGCAAGCACCCCGAGCGTGGTATGAGAGGATTGATAGCTACTTGATGAAGCTGGGATTCACTAGGAGTGAAGCCAACCCTAACCTTTACTTTAAGGTTGAAGATAACAATCCTCTCATACCAGTGCTGTACGTTGACGAACTCTTTCTAACAGGTGCTAACCCTCTCATTCACAAATGTAAGAGGGAGTTGGCTTCTGAATTTGAGATGGAGGACCTAGGATTGATGCACTATTTCCTAGGACTAGAAGTCTGGTAGAAGCAAGGGGAGATTTTCCTATCTCAAGGAAAATATGTAGTGAAGATATTGGAGAGATACAGTATGGTGGACTGCAAGCCCGTGACTACCCTAGTGGAGCTTGACTTTAAGAAGTTAAGCGGTAGTGTTGCTGGACCCGTTTTATGAAATGCTACCGAGTATTGTCAACTCATTGGAGCATTGATGTTCTTGGTGAACTCTCGTTCGGATATATGTTTTGCAGTCAACATATGGTTGAGCCTCACCACTCACATTGGATTGGTGCCAAGAATCTGTTGAGATATCTTCGTGGCACAATCACTCATGGGTTGAGATACACTGTCGGAGATGTGAGACTACATGGATATACCAGTGCTGATTGGGCAGGCAGTGTGGTGGACCAAAAGAGCACTTCCGGGTGTTGTTTCTCTTTGGGATTTGCCTTGATATCGTGGATGAGCAGGAAGCAAAAGTCGGTGGCTTTGAACACCATCGAGGCAGAGTATATTGCTACTAGTACAGCCTCTTGTGAGGTGGTCTGTTTGTGAAAGCTCTTCAGTGGGTTGTTTGGATTTACATTGGATACCGTCGTGATCCTGTGTGACAACTAGAGCGGGATTCGTTTATCGGAGAATCCTATATTTCATGATTGCTCCAAGCATATTGATACCAGGTACCACTATATTCGGGATATGGTGCAACGGGGAGCAATAAGGCTCCAACATATCGGTACAGATGAACAGGTCGGCGACATTTTGACGAAGCCCCTGGGAAAGGTCAAATTCTTAACTTTTCGAGAATGACTTGGTGTCATCAGAGACCCTCTTATGAGGGTCAAGTATGATGTATTGAGCTCTGGGAGCTCAAGGGGGGGCGCGGGGTACTTCTTGGATGATATGCGACCACAGGGCGACTCACCATCCCCTGGTGGTGCACTACGTACAGGGTGAAAGGTTCAACCTTCCCCTGTGATACGCTGTGGTGACTGTAGGACAGAATGATTAGTTCTCCTGTTGGCCAGGATGATTAGGTCTCTGTGGGAACTGTGGAACAGGATGATTACTTCTCCTGTGGGCCAGGATGATTAGTTCTCCGTAGCGACTGTGGAACAGGATTATTAGTTATCCTGTGCCATGATGATTAGTTCTCCGTGGCGATTGTTGGACAGGATGATTCGTTCTCTTGTGGACAGGATGATTAGTTCTCTTGTTGAGGCATCCTACCCATGCAGTGTGGGACTCATGGGAAGTACCTTTCATCTGATCAATAAGTAGGGAAATGGGGTTAGTGACCATTATCAGTACTATCGATGGACGCATCGTTGTATCTGCTGTACTCCCTATGCTAGGATGATCTCCATTGATCTGGGATCAATGATACTATTAATTTTAGGTATGTTCTATGCTTAGAGCAATTTATTTAAATTTTCACAGTTAGCTCAATATCTTTTCCAGATTAGCAATCACATCAGCATTAAAGTAAACTGCAGATAGAACGTAAACATAAATTGCAGAAGGAAAGCCAAGACAAGAGGACACAAGATGTGGCGCTAGCCAAGGACAAACCCCAATGTGGGGAAACCCTTGATCAATTCTTCTTATATGTTCTTCAATAGTTCAGTGGAGAGAGATAGAGATAGAATGTTTACAACAGAAGTCAACACTTTGACTTATCTAGATAAGAGCATAGATCATCTCTAAGAAGATGATACATGAGATTAGTTGAAGACATGCTGCTTCAACTGATTCTCCAAGGTGACTCCTTCACCTATCGTTGTGCTGCATTTCGTCATCATGTTGCACCTCACCGCGTTACACCATGCTGCACCCATCATCACTATGTTTCATCTCATCACGCTTCATTAATCATGACTATACCCATCACTGTATTGCATTATGTGCCATTGCTGCACCATGTTGCCATACTGACCTATGTGCTGGCTGCACCTTGCTTGCTTGTTGTCCCTTGCTTTCTTGTTTTCCCTAGCATGCTTGTTGTTCTTAGCAAGTTTGTTGTCCTTAGCATGCTTGCTGTTGCATGCTCGCTGTCCCTTGCATGCTCGTTGTACCAATACATGCTTGCTGCACTAAGTATCATGTTGTTGTCCCAATATTAGTTTGTTGTCCCTTGCATGCTTGCTGTAACATTGCATTCTTGGTGTACTTGCTGCTAAGTACCATACAGTTGTCCTAATGTTAGTTAGCTATCCCTTGCATGCTGCTCTCCTTCGGAGACAGATGCTCTGGCTAAAACCCCGGATAAACACTCTGGTATCTCCTAAGCTCCAATTTGCCCCACGAAAAACCCCAGCGTCAGCCTCTAGGCACTGTGTCAGCTTTTTCTGCCCTCTATGTCAGCTTTCCCGGCAGTTCCTGGTAGTTCTGTCTATTCTCGATAATTCCGGCTTCTTCCCTTTGCGTTAGCTTTCCCGGTAATTCCGGTTTCTGCCCTCTGCGTTAGCTTTCCCGGCAATTCTGGCTTCTGCCCTCTGCGTCAGATTTCCTGGTTATTCTGACAGTTCCCGACAGTTCCGGCTGTTCCTGACAGTTCGGGATTTTGCCCTTTGCATTAGTTTTCCCGGTTGTTCTGGCAGTTCCCGACAGTTCCAACTATTCTCGACAGTTCTGGCTTCTGCCCTCTGCGTCAGCTTTCCCGGCAGTTTCGACAGTTCCCGGCAGTTCCAGCTGTTCCCGACAGTTCAGGCTATTCCTGGCAGTTCTGGCTGTTCCCAGCAGTTTCAACTTCTGCCCTCTGCGTCAGCTTTCCTGGTTGTTCCGGACCTCCGGTAGTTCCCGACAATTTCGACTTCTGCCCTCTAGATTAGGGCAGAGTTATCCCTTAGGATCTCTCCTCCTACTAAAATCCAAAGACAAGTAGAGAGGAAAAGATCCCAAGTGTGTTGAAATGACTTGAAGACCACCTCTATTTATACTAAAACGTTGAGCACAAGTGGGGTTTATTTGGTTGCTAGCCGACCTTGACGAATTGTCCCATAACATAAATAAATTCATATCTCCATGAATACTTATCGGAATCGGATGAATTTTGATCAATCCTACCTTCGATGAGAGGGATCCAAGAAAAATATTAGCTTCCATTAATAAGATGACCCACATGGAGTTTGGCCCTAGTTTCCAATTTTAACACTCCCTCTCAACTAGGGAGAACTCCATCCACTGATCCATATGTCCGACTGTACTATCTCTGCCATCACTGCCATGCACTGCTCTGCTTTGCTGAGCTCTTCTCTACTCTGATGAACCATGAAGAAGAAGAATTGATCGAGAATGTCTCATACCATTCTCTATTGACCCGAAGTCAGTTTCATCTGAAGAGACTATGTCACATCACTCTTACTGACCCGAAGTCAGTTTTATTGATCCCAGATCAATATCACAAGAGAGTGTCTCAAACCACTCACACTGATCCCAGATCAATGTAGGTCATCCTAGCATAGGGAGTATGGTAGATACAACGATGCATCCATCGATAATAGTACTATTGTCCCTAACCCATTTTCCTTGCTCATTGATCAGATGAGAGGTACTTCCCATGAGTCCCAGACTGCATGGGTAGGATGCCTCAATAGGAGAACTAATCATCCTGTTCACAGGAGAACAAATCATCCTGCCCCACAGTCGCCATGGGAGAACTAATCATCCTATTTCACAGTTTCCACGGGAGAACTAATCATCCCGACCCACAAGAGAACTAATCATCCTATTCCACAGTTGCCATGGGAGAAATAATCATCCCGACCCACATGAGAACTAATCATCCTGTTCCACAGTCGCTACGGGATATCACAAGGGAAGGTTGAACCTGTCATCCTATACATAGCGCACCACTAGGGGAGGGTGAGTGGCCCTGTGGTCGTATGTTGCTCCAATAAGTACCCCAAGCCCCCCAGAGCTCCCAGAGCTGAATGCATGCAACATTCAGAACCCTTATAAGAAGGTCTCTCAACGACTCCAAGTCGTTCGGGAAAGTCATAGATTTGACCTTTGCTGGGGCTTTGACAAAATGTTTGTGACCTGTACATCAGTCTCAATGCGATGGAGCCTCCTCGCTCATCGACTTACCATATCCCAGATAAGGTAGTATCTGATGTCTATCGGTTGGAGCAATCATCGAATACGAGATTCCTCAATAATCGAACCCCCCCTCTGGTTGTCACAGAGAATCACAGTGGTATTCATCTTGTGTACAAACAGCTCACTGAAGAGCTTCCACAACTAGGAAGCTTCATATGAGATCATACTCGTAGCTATGTATTCAGTCTCAGCGGTGCTTATAGCAACCAACTTCTGCTTGCTCATCCATGATATCAAAGCAGAACCCAAAAAGAACCAGTGCTGAGAAGTGCTCTAGTGATCGTCCACACTGCCTGCCTAGTCAACATTTGAATAATCGTGCAGCTTCATATTTCTGGCAGTGTATCTCAATCCATGAGAGATTGTGCCTTGAAGATATCTCAGAAGATTCTTGGCACCAATCCAGTGAGGTTCAACCAAATATGAGCTCACCATGCTAACTGCAAAACATATGTCCGGACGGAAGTTCACCAAGAACATCAATGCAAATGAGTTTATGAAACTCAGAGGCATTTCCCAAATCTGATCCGGCATCATCACCATATAACTTTTGAAACTTAAGATCCTCGAGGTAGTCACGGGCTTGCAGTTTACCATTCCACATCTGGAATCCAACTCCCTCTTACTTTTGCAAGCGAGAGGGTCTGCACCTGTTTGAAATAGGTCGTTCTCAGAAGGTGCTGGTATGAGAGGTCTATCATCCACACCTTCAAATAATGGTTTGGATCGGCTTCATTCTTAGTGAATCTCAGCTTCATCTGACAGTTATCAATCCTCTCATACTACGCCCGGGGAGTTTTGCTTCAAGCCATAGAGGGCTTTCTTCCCCTTGCATACATGACATTCTTGATCATGAATCTCAAACCCCTCGGGTTGTTCCAAACCTATGGACGTGCTACATGAGTGGAATGGTCCCCTTGTAAGATTTTCCTTCAGTACATCTCAGACATGTACTTTCATGCTCTTTTTGAATTCAGGCATCCTTGTCACCATCTAACTCACAGACCTTCGGTGCTATGTGTCAATGGACATGGTCCCCAATGGACTTCCTGCAACTTGATACAACCTTGAACTCGAAAATATCTTTGAAAAGTCTCTTTTCAAACACGTACCTTTCCATTGATGAGTGCCACCCTGTAACCTTTGACTTCCATTGCCAAAATGGACACCAGGTTCTTCTTGCGATTAGGTACATAAAAGAGATTCTGTAAATGAATCACGTTACACTCATTCAATTGAGGGGTAACATTCCCTACATCCTTTCCGGGATAGGTGGCATCGGCTCCAAGTATAATCCCACGATTGTTTCCATCTCTACCAAATTAGAGAGTGCACCCTTCTATCCGATGAAGTGCCTTAAAGCACTATAATCAATAAGCCAAATTCCCAAAGAATCTGAAGGGGAGGGCCAATACAAGATAACGCTTCTTTATCTCATGAAAAGCAACATTTGATTCTTCATACCTGGGGTTCCTTGCTTTCTTTGAAGAGTCGGTCGAATCCTTGATGACCTGCATTACCTGTCATCCCTTTGATCATTGAAGATGTCCCTGGAATGATTGTTATCTTCATCAAGAGATGTGTCTTTGCCATTCGGACACTCGTTCGCATAATGGCCGAACTTATTGCAACCAAGGGATCTTCCTTTCCTTCCACCCTTAGATTTAGACTTCCCAATGAAGTGATCTTTAGGTAGGCCATCAGAAACTTCCGCTGTGCCATTCTGATAATATTCTTTGCTTCGACTTCATCCTCGGTGAATTTGAGGAGGGATGAGGAATCCACTGATCCTTTTGTCCTTTCCCAACTGTCTTTGGTGATTGCTCTTTCACTCTTGCTTGGGCATTGTCTTCACCTCACCTCTGATACCATGTTAATTTTAGGTATGTTCTAGTGCTTAGAGCCAATTTATTTCAATTTCACAGTTTAGCTCAATATCTTTTTCCATATTAGCAATCACATTAGCATTAAAGTAAATTGCAAATAGAACATAACATATATTGCAGAAGGACAAGCCAAGACAAATAGGACACAAGATGTGGCGTTAGCTAGGGGACAAACCCCAATGTGGGGAAACCTTGATCAATTCTTCTTGTATGTTCTTCAATAGTTCAGAAGAGAGAGAGAGAGATAGTACGTTTACAACAGAATTCAACACTTTGACTTATCTAGATAAGAGCATAGATCATCTCTAAGAAGATGATACATGAGATCAGTTGAACACATGCTGCTTCAACTGATTCTCCAAGGTGACTCCTTCACCTATCGTTGTGTTGCATTTTGTTATCATGTTGCACCTCACCACGCTGCACCATGCTGCACCCATCATCACTATGCTACATCTCATCAAGCTTCAATAATCATGACTGTACCCATCACTGTACTGCATTAGGTGCCATTGTTGCACCATGTTGCCATACTGACCTATGTGCTGGTTGCACCTTGCTTGCTTGTTGTCCCTTGCTTGCTACTTGTCCCTAACATGCTTGTTGTCCTTAGCATGCTTGCTGTTGCATGTTAGATGTCCCTTGCATGCTAGATGTACCAATACATGCTTGCTGCACAAGGTATCATGTTGTTGTCCCAATATTAGTTTGTTGTCCTTGCATGCTTGCTGTAACATTGCATGCTTGGTGTACTTGCTGCTAAGTACCATACAACTGTCCTAATGTTAGTTAGTTGTCCCTTGCATGCTACTCTCCTTCGAAGACAGCTACTTCAGCTGAAACCCCAGATAAACACTTTGGCATCTCCTCAACTCCAATCTGCCCCACGAAAAACCCCAGCGCCACCCTCTAGGGACTGCGTCAACCTTTTCTGTTCTCTGTGTTAGCTTTCTTGGTAGTTTCGGTAGGTCTCGGCGGTTCCGTTTATTCCCGACAGTTCCGACTTCTTCCCTCTGCGTTAACTTTCCCGACAATTTTGTCTTCTGCCCTCTGCGTTAGCGTTCTCGACTATTCCGACAGTTCTCGACATTTCCAGCTTCTGCCCTTCGTGTTAGCTTTCTTGGCTGTTCTGGCAGTTCCCGACAATTCCGACTATTCCTGGCAGTTCCGACTTCTGCCCTCTGCGTCAGATTTTTCGGCAGTTCCGGTAGTTCCAGGCAGTTCCAGCTATTTCTAGCAGTTCCGGCTATTCCCGACAGTTCTGACTTCTGCCCTCTGCATCAGCTTACCCGGCTGTTCCGACAGTTTCTAGCAGTTTCGGCTTCTGCGCTCTAGATTAGGGCAGTGTTATCCCTTACTATCCCTCTTCCTACTAAAACCCAAAGACAAGTAGAGAGGAAGAGATCCCAAGTGTGTTGAAATGACTTGAAGACCACCTCTATTTATACTAAAACGTTGAGCACAAGTGGGGTTTATTTGGTTACTCGCTGACCTTGACGAATTGTCCCATAACACAAATAAATTCATATCTCGATGAATACTTATCGGAATTGGATGATCTTTAGATCAATCCTACACCTCTCGATGAGAGGGATCCAAGAAAAATATCAGCTTCCATTAATAAGATGACCCACATGGAGTTTGGCCCTGGTAGCCAATTTTAACAGATACTGATCTGAGATCAGTGAGAGTGGTATGACACACTCTAAGACTGACTTCGGATCAGTGGAGGATGGTATGATACATCCTCGGTCATTTCTTCTTCTTCATAGTTCGAGTAGAGCAAAGCAGAGAAAGCAGGTCGAAGTAGTGCACGACAGTGCATTTGATGGCTGGGATAGCATCGGTCAAACGGATTGCAGATGGAGTTCTCCCTAGTTGAGAGGGAGTGTTAAATTTGAAAACTAGGGCCAAACTCCATGTGGGTTACCTCATTTATTGCAGTTGATATTTTTCCTAGATTCCTCTTGTCGAGAGGTGTAGGATTGATCTAAATATCATCCGATTCCAACAAGTATTTATTGAGATATGAACTTATTTGTAATTACTTGACAAATTGTCAATGTTGGCCAACAACTAAATGTGTGGCACAAATCATATAAATACAAGTGAGATTGATTCATTTCAAATTATCGCATCACTGCTCATTCTTCTCTCTCCTTGTATGATTGGGTATACACAAGTAAGAGGATCTCTCACACGTGGGAAGCAAGAAGACATAGGCTAAAAGAGGATGCAAAAATTGTTGACTGCGTTGACCAAGTTTCACTGAGGCAGCTAAAGGCATCTTTGACCTGTGTTGACTCATCGAGGGTGCGGTTTTGGTGTGGCTGCCTCCTAGGCAGGACGCAAATTTTGGCACAAAAATCAAGGCAATCTGTCCACATCTTTGACCAGCGTTGACTGCCCTAGTTTTGGGTAGCAGGTTGACTTCAGTCAACAACAGTTTGACTGTGTTTTTGGGGCTATTCAAGGGTTGTTTCTTGACGCTGTTCGAGGGCTAGTTGACCGGAAATTGACCAAGCATATTGGAGGTCAATTTCAACGCGTTTGAACAAGTTTGACTTTGCTGATCTAGGGTTTGCTGTTGCTGATATAAAATTACAGATTTCTGATTTTGTACTATTTCTCTCTGCTGAACTATTGAAGATAAAAGAAGATTTGATCAAAGGGTTTCCCCGCATTGGGGTTTGTCCTTGGCTAGCCGCCACATCTTGTTTCTCTTGTCTTGGCTTGTTTTCTGCTGATTGTTTAATGTTCTATCTGCACTTTACTTAATGTATATGTGATTGCTAATCTATGGTTAATAAGAAGAAAAGAAGTAAACTTCTCTAAGCATAGAACATACCATAATTTAACAAAAACTAAGTGTAAAGTCTTTGAAACTACTTTTATTATTGCCCTAGTGCCAAGTGAAGTTGTCGTTGAGGCCTCCTCGACCTAGAAAATTCATAGGTCCATAGTCAATTCTAGTTGACTCCAATCTCCCTAAAGGATTAGGCACTTGTCCACCCAAAGGTGATCACCTTAAACCTATTTTCCTTACCCCTTTTCCTCTTCTCAAGTCTAGTCGTCTAAGTCACCTAGGGCATCAATTATCAGACGATCTGGCCATCCAAATACTTTGATTTTTGGTCCACAAATGCATTGGTGTGTCCTCAAGAAGCCTTCCAAATTTCATGAGATTCTGACAGTGGGATCTTGAGATATTGAAAACCCTAGTTTGAAGACCAATACTTGCCATTGGTTTCCCTTAGGCTAGAAACCTAATTGGGATACTTGTTTTGCCTTTCATTGAAAATTCATTTCTTGATCCCTTTCCCCTCCATAAGTAGGTCAAGCATATCATTGGTTGCTAAATCCTATCCCCTTGACCAAACCTTGGGTCCAGTTAGCCTTGTGCACTGTCAAGGTTAATTCTTCAAAGATCACCTGGAACCCAAGTTTCCATAAGAATTCTAGGACTTAGGGATCTCCTTTATGAGTCATACTCAAAACCTAACCCTAGAAATTTCCCCAAGCCCTTCCTTGAGAGCTTTCCATCTTGTTTTCCAAGACAAGCAAGCCACATATTTGAGCCTCTCTTGTGAAGAGGCTTTTAGGATCACCCTTCGCCCTATCATTGGTCCATTTGTTTCGTGATATTTATAATAAGGGGTCTCCTCCCATTGGTGAAAATCCGTAAAGAGTAGGGAGCCTTAGCCGAGGTGACAGTGGGCTATCACTCCATTGTTTCCCTTAGCCTAGTAGTAACCCTTCAAGGATCCCCTTTTAGGACCCCTGCTAGTTTGAGCGGTAACACACCCGACGCTGGCTCAGCTCTTGCAAATTGTTGCAGAAACCATTGTGTCCAGCTAGAGATCTGCCGAACGAAAAAATTTGAGCTGCTCCCTTTGCCTCTGGAATCACTCAATCTGGAAAGGTCGATTTTTTCTGCCCCTCACTTAGAAAAATCGAACCTCCTCAAGTAATTCGGCCTCTTGGTAGAATGACTGTGCCGCCCTTCGGAATTTCGGCCTGTTGCCAACATTGAGCAGCAAAATTCCTTTTCTTTTTGCCTTTGAGTTCTCTAGCTAATCAACTGCGCTCTGGTACTATGTGAAGATTCCAAAACTGAAATCCTATTGCAACAATTGGAAATTATTCTCCTAATTGTTAATTTAATTTAACAATTTATTTACTGTTTACTGCAACAAATACTGAATAAATCACACTGCGATCTACACAAATAAAACTGTGGAAGAATAAACGCTAGAAGAAATGGTAGCACACACATAAAAATAACACAGTTATTTTTGGACAGAAGTCCCCAAAAGAACCCAACTTTGGAAAACCAATGCAACAACTGAGGGTTTTATTATTATGTAACAGTGAAATAATATGAGTACAACTAGATGCCAAAACTAGTAATCCTGCAGAGAAATACTGGCAAAAATCTGGAGAGGAATTTTCCTAAACCCATAGGCAATCTCTCGGCACAACTTGCCTTCAAAATTTCGTCCCTCTGAGCTTCTGCGCTACTCTACGTAGCTGGTTGGACGTCTAACCTTGGATTGGGCTCTAATGAAGTAGTTCTGCCTTTTGCTGACCAGAAAGACGCTTCTTCGACACTCTAGGGCTCCTTCCCGGCCTCTGGAACTAAAAATGTCAATCTCTCCTAGCAAATTGACTTTGCCACTAGAGGTGATTGTGCTGCCCTAGCGTCAGCGTCTCTGTGGCTCTCTTGCCTCTTTTCAAATGCACTCGTTGAATCTAAAAACCTTCCTCCGGCTTCACTGTCTCTGTCCCTCTCTCAATGCTTCGATCTCACTAGCTTTCTCTCCGGCAACTGACTGCTGCTACTCTGGAAATCGATTTGCTCATGAAATTGAACTGCTCAAGTGTCTTCTCCATCACCACATCGACCTCCTCTTATAATCCTCTGTTGGGGCACCAAAGACCACGATTAAAACATAATCGATGGCTAGGATCATCTCTGGATTGATCCTTGTGAGTTTCTAGATGAGTCTCGCCTTGACTTAATTAATATTGATTGATTAACCATATTCCCTAAGTTTAGACTTAGGAAATATTTAAAAACTTGTTAATAATCTAATTATGTCATTTCTAGGTGGAATTTCCAGAAACGATTTCTAGGTTTTGGAGGTCTCATGTATTCTAGCCTCTCCACAAAATTTCAAGGCTAGAATGCATCCGATGCCTCAAAAACTAACATATGTCACATAAGTGGTTTTCATGATTAAATTGGCTCATTGTGATTGAAATCTAACGTTTACCTAGATCTAAGAATTATTAAACTTAACACTAAAATCACTCATCTAAGCTCTAAATCTTCTAATCTTGTTGATGGTTTCACATTGCTAAGAATTTGTTGGATAATTGCTCTAAGTGAAGTTCATAATCTTAAATCTTGTGTTCTTTCACAATCTTTAGAATCTTTGGTAATTTTAGTGTCTATCTTAAGCAATTGGCATCTTAAGTTTGGTTGATCGTTACTCTAATTGAGCATCTTTCAATATTGACATTGTTTAAAGAGCATAATGTTGGATAAAAATTGTAGGCATAAGATTGTTGATAATCATCATTGGAATATCTTGAGTAATTGGCATCTTGTGTTGATAATCATTGGAAAATTAAGTGAATAATTGCACTTAATTAAGCATCTTGTGGATTTGACTTTGGCACTTGGTAATTAACACATTCTTGATAATAAGACTGTCTTTCCATTTATTTGATAAGTACTCTTGTCATTGAATATTAATCATAACTTTAAGTACTTAAGCATTAAGCCAATCTTAAACCGAGAATTCACTCATAACGTTTGCACAAGCATTTTAGGCCCAGTTGCATTAATAATTTACCTCCAAGCATTAGCTTGGTTGATAGACTTTTAGGGCCACCCTTTCTCTCCTAGCTTGAGGGATTCAACACCTTTTTAGTGGTTAACACAATGACCTTGCAATCGTCAGAGGCACAATCTCCATGTGCAAATCCCTGAATTTAACACATCAGAAACCCCTACTGCAATTACTAGTTTACAATCTCCTGCTTGTTCTTTACATTAACAAGTTATTTAATTGCATAAACATGGAAGTAAACACTATTGCAGTGTTCAAAGATATATAGATCATGCACTGAAATAAATAGAAACAATAACACAAGGGATAACATTATTTTTGGACAATCATCCCTGGAAAAACCCATTTCAGGAAAATCGGTGCAGCATATAGAGGGTTTGTATTATTAAGCAGATTTCATGAATACAACTAGGGTGCCAGAAATGGCTCAGCGAATAGAGAATATCCTCGGCAGTAGTACCTCCATCCAGAGACAGATATTCCGGAAAATCAACAACCGGATGATCAAACCCCATAGCGACTCCGGCTGTTCCCTATGCTGGACAACGAAAGATGCTCCAAGCACTGCTCAAGAACTGTGTCACTCCTCGAGGAGCCACGTCACCCTATCTCGGCTCAGAATCTTCTGATCTGCTCCCAGTCTACCCCACAAAATCTCCCTATTATTGCCTTTGAAGCCCTCTACGTCTTCTGCGTCAGCCTCTACGACCCTCTCTGTCCTTTGCGTCAACTCCTATGACCTCTGCGTCAGCCCTTCTAGGGCATGCGCTGTCTCTCCCAACATTGCACTGCCTCTCTACTATGTATTCTTCGAGCTTCTGCCAAACTGCCCCTCACTACGACTGATCACTTGCTCGATTTCCTCAGCAAACCACGCCCCAGAAAATCGAACTGATTGATCTCTCTTGGTGTATCTCCAACTGACCTTGAAGCCTCCTCTTATACTTTTCTTGTTGATGAATCAACGACCGAGATTAAGTCCCTAATCAACGGCTAAGATTAGAAGTGGCTTGATCCTCGTCACTTAGAACTTTCTCACCCATATTTTATTAATACACATTAATATTTTTATTTTCCTAAGTTTAGACTTAGGAACTCATTAAAATTATTAATTATTTTAATAACTCGTCATCCGGGCGGAATTTCTCCAAACGATTTCTGGGTCTTGGAGATCTCATGCACCTTAGCCTCTCCACCAATTTTCAAGGCTAGAGCACATTCGATGCCACCCAAAATTAATAGTCCCTCTTAGCGAGGAATGTGCTCTAGCAATGCTTCACCATAGAAGCATCACATTGATCCTCTGCATCAGTCTTCTGTGTTGATGCTTGGCCTGCTGCTCAACATCCACTGCACTTTTGCTTCCTCTACTACTGCCCATGACACTACCACTGCCACTGCTACATTTGTACTACAACTGTAATGATCCTTAATAGGAATACAAGTGATAACAAGCAAACAATACATGCAACAAATTACAAAAACGAAATATTTAACAAACACCCATATAAAAGCTGCAAATGGAGAACTTTTGAGCCATTTTATTATATTTATGCAAGTCAAATACAATAGATGATGGAATGGTCAACCTGGGCTTGTTTAAAAGGACAAGTAGGACCAAACCTAGGTAGGAAAATGGCTGAGCGGAAGGCTGCCCAGCTGCTGCACCAATCTACATTGCATTGCTAAAAAACTACTACCTTGTTGAAGTTCGAATGGCTGGAAGGTGCACTGAAAATGCCCAAAAATTTATATACTTTTAACCCCAGACTCCTTGGCCAAAACCCAGAAAAACCTAGAAATGGTTTGGCCCGGTTTGGACTTCCCAAAATTGACCCCCAAAGGCACTATTCAATCCTCAAGAATTCTACACTATCTTTTGCAAAGATACGACTTAAAACCCCACCTCCGGTGCTTAGAAAATTATGAAACTTTATATTTGGGATCCTTGTCAAAAACCTTGAAAAACACAGAAAGGATTTTGGTTGCTTTAGACTTCTGATTTTTCAATCCCTTTGGAGCCTCACCTTAGCTCTAGTTGCCAATTTCGACTTGCTGGAAACTGCTTGTAAATCCACCTAAAAACTTCTCCAAAATGTTGAGTTCACTCGTGCTATCCAATCCCTAACTCCCCGGATGATCTGTTGGCCCAACTCAGCGGCTCCCAAGTACCACGAAAATCTGCTGTGTGGCCTTTACTCTGCCCCCCAGCCTAGCAGTTTGAATTGCTAGAATGATGGCTTAGCTGGCTGTAAAACATAGCAAGAACGCTGGTCTAATGTTGCTACCTCTCTCCCCAACTTCCGGACAAGAAATCAAATATCTGCTTGCCTCAATCTCCCTCTACGTGTTTCCTAGCTGCCCAAAAATACACACTCCTTGCCCTGCGTTGGTTGGTGGTGCTATGTCACTGCCTTGAAACTCCTGAAATCCTCGTAGAACTGCCTCTCTAGGGTGGGCATTGATGGTCCCCTGAAGTAGAGGTTGAATCTCTCGCTTGAGAGATTCGTGGCTAAACAACTAGTTGACTCAGCGAAACAACAGAGTTTACAATCAAGTGATTTTGTTTGCAAGATGTATGAATGACTCCCAAAATGAGAGCTGCTCCCTCCATATAACTCCTTGGGCCTCCCTTGCCTCATGTGGGCCCCTCCATCCACTTATTTGACTTTCCCTCCAAGCTATTCGAATGGGCCAATTCGAACTCCCATGTGGGTGGCTCTGATACCATGTGTAAAGACCATTAAACTGAAATAAGGTGATAAGCAGAACAGAAATACAGTAACCGTAAGGGATTTTGATGTAGTTGATGACGCCGCAGTTATTCAAATCCAATTACCGGGAAACCAATTTCTCCCAGCCAATCCAGTAAGCTTCTCACCGAAGCTCACTGCCCCGATGTAGTTGATGACGCCGCAGTTATTCTGATCCAATTACCGGGAAACCAATTTCTCCCAGCCAATCCAGTAAGCTTCTCACCAAAGCTCGCTGCCCCCGTGCCCAGAACCTCAAACCGAGTAAAGCTCTTCCAATGGTCAATCTTATTCCTCTGGTTTGTACTCCTGATTTCCTGCTCCTGGTGTTCTCCTGCCCTCCACTCTCGGTTTTTCTCTCCCGTTCTCAACACCATCTCGGTGGTTTTATAGCCAGGGCTAAGCGGTGGCTGCCCTATACACCTACGACTCCACCGCTTACTCCCGCAGTGACAACTTCCTCCAGCCGTGAGACATCCTCCCGTACAGGCGTTTCTGCCTTACTTAGGGTTCAGTTTTTAATTTAAATGCGATGGTTTATATGTAACATTGAGGTATTATAAAGTTTAAACATTATATATGTTTTATTGTTATTATAACACTATTACGTTTCATTATAACCATATAACATATCCTGTATTACTTTACAATATTGATATGTACTTTATCATATCTGTTTGTCATTTTAACTTTATGATATTAATATATACTTTGTTCTATTTATATTTGTTTTTAATATATACTTTTGTTTTATTTATATTTGTTTTCAATATAAACTTTTGTTTTATTTATATTTGTTTTCAATATAAAGTTTATTTATGTTTGTTTTTAATATAAACTTTAGAACTTTAGATTAATTAATTAATTATTGATACAATACTTAATCTTTATTCTATTTTATAAATATCATTTTTATTTATTTATTATTATTATTATTATTATTATTATTATTATTTTTATACAGGAGCATATAATATGTGCATTTAAAGATGGGTCGTTACACTAAGAGAAGCCACAAGCAACAAAACGAACCTTATACTTTTCCGCACTTGCATCAACTGCATGCTTTATCTTGTAAATCCATTTCGAAGTGACAACTGCTTTGTCCAGGGGTCTGGGGACCACATCCCAGACATCATTTTTCATCATGGACTCAGATTCCTCAGTCATAGAATCCTTCCATACTTGATGCGTGACAGCTTCTGCGAATCACGAAGGCTCATTTTGGATGATTGTCCTCATGATGGTCAAGTATCCCTGATACCTGGTCGGCTTCTTACTTTCCCGAAAGGTTCCCCTAGGTGTTATGTGTCCTTCAGCATCATCAAGTGTCCCCCTAAGCCATGAAGGCCTCTTCCTAGAAGAGGAAGGCTCTTGCGAAGGGGGATCAATAGGATCCATAGGTTCTTCCACATCAGGCATCGTCTCATCTTCCTTTTCCTTTGGTTCCCTAGTGTCAGCTTCTTTAGATCCCCTTTGAGTAGGAAGATTATCAACTTTGCTAAGACCCATATCTTCGTCAAAGGTGACATCATGTCTAATCTCGATTTCCCTTTGACCAGCCACATAGATTCTATAGCCCTTGGTGTTTTCGCTATAGCCCACGAAGATTCCTTTCTTTCCAAATGCACCCAATTTATTCCTCTTCTCCTTCGACACATGAAACTATACCAGACTTCCAAAAATTCTAAAATGAGATACGTCAGGTTTCTTACCAGTGAACATCTCTTAAGGAATCTTGGAACCCAATGCTTGTTGAGGGCATCGGTTTTGCACATATACGGTGGTATTCGCAGCTTCGACCCATAGAAACTTCGGAAGTCTTTGATTGTGAAGCATAGCATGGACAACTTCCACAATCGTACGATTCTTCCTTTCCGCCACACCATTCTGCTCAGGAGTATATGGTGTTGTAGTCTCCCTCTTAATGCCAGCCTCTTTGCAAAAGTCATGGAACTCATTGGATTCATACTCAGTCCCGTTATCAGTCCTTAAGATCTTGATTTTCTTTTCAGTTTGATTCTCGATCAAGGCTTTGAAGTGACAAAACCAAGTGAACACTTCATCCTTCTTTTTCAAGAAGTATATCCAAGTCTTGCGAGAATAGTCATCTAGAAAAGTGAGGTAATATAAATATCCTCCCAAGGAGTTCACAGGCATCATACTAGATATGTTTGAGTGAACCAACTGCAATATATCGGACGTCTTGCTTTGGCTTGATGGGAATGGTCCCCTCTTGAGCTTCCCTTCGGCACATCCCGGACATACACCTTCTTGCTCTACTCAGAACTCGAGCATCCCTGTCACCATTTGTCTTGCATTAGGTAGAGCTTTATAATGAAGGTGAGAAAACCTCCAATGCCATAATTCGACTTTAGACTGAAGTGATGTGTCACAAGACATGACATCCAGCGGACTTCCTCGGACCTAATATAATGAATCGACTCGAAACCCAAGAGTGAAAGCTTCTTTAAAATTCTTTTTCCATGCACATACCTTGCCATCGATGAAGGTTACCTTGTAGTCTTTGTCTTCCATTGCCGAAACAGACACCAATTTCTTTTTGAGATCAGGTACATATAGGACTTCTTGCAAATGAATTGGATTACCTTGATTCAATTGAAGAGTGACATTCCCTACGCCTTTCAAGGGATATTTTGCATTGTCCCCAAGAACAATTTACAGGTTGGTCTCCTTCTCTATCAGATTAGAGAGAGCTTCTTTGAAACTAGTGAAGTGCCTTGAGGCACCACTATCAATAAGCCAAATTTCCAGCGTGTCCGAGGGAGCAGTAGTAGAGAGGGCCGCTAGTAGACAATATTCATCTTACTTATTATTGACAACATTAGATTCATACTTCGAATTTCTTGCCTTCTTGAAGGGTTGTCCTCTTCCTTGATTTCCGGCATTTCTTTTACCTCTGCCATTGGACCTGCCATTCCTTTGATTGCCTTGAGAGTGAATTTAGTCATCGTCATGGTGTGAGTCCCTTTTATCAGTGCACTCCCTCGCATAGTGGCCCATTTTGTTGCAATTGTAACATTGACCTTTTCTTCCACCCTTAAGGCCAGCCTTTCCTTTGGATTTAGCCCCAGATTTGTTTCTTCTTTTACCATGAGAAGAAAAGGTAGAGGGATGGCCTTTAAGTGCGCGCATTTCTTGCTATTCCATCCTTGTTTCTTCTTGAATACATCTAGCCATCAATTCCTCAAATCTGGGATGACATTATTGTTGAAAAGAGTAGTCCTGAATATATACCATTCAAGTGGCAATCCTCCAAGAGTTGTCATAGTCATTTCCCTGTCAGGAACTACTTCCCCAATAGATAGGAGATCATTCTTGATCTCTGTGATCCTTAAGAAATATGCTTGCATACTCTCATCTTTGCCCTTCTTAATTTCCTTCAGCTTATTTCTAAGGAATAGAACTTGATTTGCATCATTAACTTTAAATAAACTCACCAGTCTATCATAGATTTTCTTGGAGGTTGTCAGCTCAGAGACATAGGCCACCAGGCGCTTGTTAATAGAGTCCCAGATGATCTTCCTTGCTTTGACTTCTCCCTTGGACCACTTGCTTTTGGCAGCAGCAGATGCATTTGATGGAGGTGCAACAATATTGCCTCTCACATGGTCCAACACTTCCTAATCTTCTAAAGTTAGATCGAGAGACATCTTCTATCCGTGATAGTTAGACTTCTCACGGAGCTCGTCTTCAGTAGGGAAGAGTGTTGAGGACCCCATGAAGTTTTTAGGATAGCCTTGCCAACCTTATCTTCAGTGATTGCTCTTGCTCTTGCTCTTGCTTGGGCTTTGTCTTCACCTCAGCTCCGATCCCATGTTAAATTATGGTATGTTCTATGCTTAGAGCAATTTACTTCTTTTCTTCTTATTAGCCACAGATTAGCAATAACATATACATTAAGTAAAGTGCAGATAGAACATTAAACGATCAACAGAAAACAAGCCAAGGCAAGAGACACAAGATGTGGCGGCTAGCCAGGGACAAACCCCAATGCGAGGAAACCCTTTGATCAAATCTTCTTTTATCTTCAATAGTTCAGCAGAGAGAAATAGTACAAAATCAGAATTCTGTAATTTCATATCAGTAGCAGCAAACCCTCTATCAGCAAAGTCAAACTTGGTCAAACAAGTTGAAATTGACCTCCAATATGCTTGGTCAATTTCTGGTCAACTAGCCCTCGAACAGCATGAAGAAACAACCCTTGAACAGCCCAAAAAACATAGTCAAACTGCTATTGATTGAAGTCAACCTACGGCCTAGAACTAGGGCAGTCAACGCTGGTCAAACCTGTGGACGGATTGCCTTGATTTTTGTGCCAAAATCTGCAGCCTACATAGGAGAGGCAGCCACACCAAAACCACACCCTTGATGAGTCAACGCTTGGTCAACGCAGGTCAAAGATGGCTTCAACTGCCTCAGTCAAACTCAGTCAACATAGTCAACAATTTCTGCGTCCGCTTTCAGCTTGCGTCTTCTTGCTTCCCACGTGTGAGAGATCCTCTTCCTTGTGTATACCCAATCATATAAGGAGAGAGAGAAGAATGAGAGATGATGAGATGATTTGAAATGAATCAATCTCACTTGTATCTATATGATTTGTGCCACACATTTAGTTGTTTGCCGACCTTGACAATTTGTCAAGTAATTACAAATAAATTCGTATCTCCATAAATACTTGTCGGAATCGGATGATCTTTAGATCAATCTGACACCTCTCGACAAGAGGAATCTAGGAAAAATATCAGCTACCATAAATGAGGTGACCCACATGGAGTGTGGCCCTAGTTGCAAATTTTAACAGTTTTGCAAGGTATATGGCTTGTCAAGATGAATTTCAGTAATGAAACATCCCTAGGAACATTCATTCATTATACATGGCCCATACATGAAGCATTCACTATCCAGAAACAAACTTTCCACAACTTCGCATAAGAGATGCAGCAAATAAGCCCTAGTATAGTGAAATCCCAGCAACAATGTATGTGACAAAATTAAAAAGAAAGCATAACATTAAAATGTACATACATGTATAAGAATATATCCAACCATCCAAAAACTTGCCATCAAGAAGCTCCAACACATGAAAATTTATCCAAACATCAAAATTTATTCCATGCTCCAAAAATTCGTCCTCCAAGAAGGATATCGAAAATCTCTAAAGGATACTAGTTCCAAATCCAAGTGATGATGCTAAAATGAATTCACAACACTTGTATTTATACATTTCTAATGAGTTCGATTTAGCTAATTAGGCCTACATTAGCCCCTAAAATAAAATAATGTGCAAAATAACTAACTTTTGGTGACAAGCCCACCAAACTAGCTCATAAACAAAAGAATAAGCCTCTCAAGAGGTCGAATGATCAATAATACATGTCGTTGGGCCTTCTAAGAAGCTCGATGAAATCCATAAGTGCCACAATGATGAATAGGACTCCCAAAAGTAGTGGACAAGGGGTTGGCCCCTTGTTCTCCAAATAATAAACCTGTGGTGCTCCCAATGGGTGTGAGAGCACACAAGTAACTTCATGGGCCTCCAAGTAGGTTGAAGATGCCTATAGACTATTTGTAAGGGCTCAAATGATGGTGTAAGTGATGCCACATCAGCATACAAGTCCTGGGTCATCTCCCAAGTCTATAGTACAACTGTGGGGCCAGTTGGGTATGGTGAACCAGTTGCATCTTCCTCGTCCAATAGGTTAATCTCCAGCAATCTCTAAACATCTCTAGGGATCCATGAAGTGTTGTCTACTGCTGTGGAAGTCCATGGCTCTCAACACACAAACTACATGTGCCAATGTAACCCTCGGGAGGGTTAAGACCCTGTATAAGGAGACCAAACCCAAAATGGAAACCCTCTGCAATCTTGCATAAGATCCAATGTGTCCCCTAGCCTTCTAGTACGACAAGTCATCAAAGGAGATCGAGTTAAAGAGCTTACAAACCATGGACAACAGGTGGCCACTTCATAATGGCATGCCCTTCCATAGTGGGCTTTGGCATGTGCTAATGTCTCCAAGCTCCAAATGGGGTTAACCAAGTATCCTATTAGGTTGTTTCTCCCTTTAAAGGGGATAGTATGTCCAAGGTACATCCTTCAAAGGGTTGTGGCATGTGATAAAGAGATGAATGAAGTAGGGAATGAAAAGGGGCAGCCCCGGGCCACATGCTGGGCTAGAAGGGTAGTTAATAAAAGGGAAGTCCACACTTGGGTATATACTATATAATGTATAGGAGGGAGCAATCATGGTGCATGAGGTGCCTCGACCTTGATCTTCCACCCTTCTTTATATGTATTTTGCCTTTTATTATTTTTTCTTTGATTAACTGCTCGAGGCTCAAGGGCTAAGAGCGTGATGCATAAGGTACAGCAGTGGATATCTCCTTTAAGATAGAGCAGTTCATTGCCCACCAAGGGTTGGGACAATTATGGGTTCCTGAATGATAAAGGAGGCTCATCTAGGGCCTATAAGAACCAAGGTGATGGCCATGAAAACGGGTAGAGCTCATGCATAGGATTTTGCGCACATGTTAAATGTGTTTGTCCCAGCAATCTTGTCGCGGCATAGGTTCTTGATGCTCGGTGACTACCTATTAGACACCTATAGGAGTCAGAAACGAGGCACAAAGGGGTCCCAACAACTAGCAGTATATCACAGCGGCAGGCAGAGAGGATTGGGGATTGTAGACCTCTAGTATGGTTATGGGATCCAGAGATCTAGTGGATTGGTGGGATACTCCACTCTTCAGTGAGCATGGTCAAGATAATAGGCGAACTGATTCATTCACAGGCGAACACATGGGGAATCACCGAAGCCCTCACCGTAGGGCGAGGCAAATTGTTACTCGAGATTGGGGCCAACCATGGAGTGATAGGTGTTCGCACTATTTAGTCGCTTTGGCAAGTTGGGCCTAACCTCAATCATCGCATAGATTATGGCCGAGAGCTATGCTAGAGGAGGCTCTGGTACGAGCATGCTAGATAGTTAGTGATGACCAGGGTATCGCGGGGTAAGCAGGACAATTTCTTGTTGTGTTCGTCAAAGGACCTTAGCATCACAGTACTTAGGTTTCAACTACCCATAGGGGTGAGATGGTTTCTATTGATTTGGGGTAGCATCAGATGTGCTCTAGGCCTCAAATTTTGCAAGGAGTCTTGGGCACATGTATTCCAAAGAAAAAAAAAGTGTGTTGGGAAATTCCACCCAAAGACTATTTTATTAAAATAATTAATATTTTTTAATGGGACCCGTAGTCTAAACTTAGGAAATTAAAAACATCAATGGGTATTAATCTAATTGTGGGTGTAACTTCTAGAAGAAGATGGAGATCAAGCCAAAATGATCTGAGCCTTTAATTAGGAATTAATCTAGGTTGTTGGTTGTCCAACAAAAAGATATAGGAGGGGCTTGAAGGTCATTACGAAAACACATTGAGAGATCAAGAGATCGAAGTTTTGAAGTGAGAAGTTCTCACGAGGAAGTTTTGATCGAGGATATTTCTTATAGTTGATGGGCAGGGATAGTTGGGTTGGAGTATCTTCTCTGGAACCCTGAATACTCAGCAGAGAGGCAGAGAAGCACTAGTGGAGGCAGCATAGACCCAGGAAGGACTGACTCTGGTCTAGGAGGGCCCATGCAGTTCTTGACGCAGAGCCATAAGGGCCAGCGTAGAGGTAGAGCTGTCTTCCAGCAGAAGTCTGAAATTTGTCAAGGAGTTGTCGGATCAGTTGGGAGGGTTGACGTCAGAGCTCCAAGAGGAAAAGGTACCTAGAGCAGAGTTGATGCAAAGCCACAGAGAGCTCCATGCAGGTCCACGCAGTTACTACGAAGGGGCAGTGCAGTTGTAGCCGGGAACAATCAGTTCAGCTGCCAAATCAGTCGGGATTTGCCGGGTGGAGTGAGGTAATCTCACTAAGTTTTCTGCCAGTGTCTTTTTCTCTGTAATTGGATTGCCAGAAGAGCATCCAGAGTTGTATTCAGAGCTACTACTTAATAATAATAAACCCTCAAAACTATTGCACCAGTTTTCCCGCATTGGGTTTTTCTGGGGATATTTGTCCAAAAATAATGGTGTCTATGGTGTTGTATTTTCTTTCTTGCTCACTCTCTTATTTCCGCATAATATTTAACTAAGTGAAGGCTGCAGTGTATGTATTACGATATTTTTCGTAAGAAACTACAAGTAATTTGTTTAAAGGAATATAACAAATAGGAGTAATATCATCAGTTGCTGCAGTAGGTATTCTGGTTTAGGAATTTTCACATGGTATCAGAGGAGTAGGTGAAGTAAGAAAAGCATAGTCGATAGATCCAGAGCTGAGCACAAGAGGGAGTTCGAAAAAGCTGCAGGAGGCAGCGATTCGAAACCCTAGAGGGTTGACGTAGTTCTTAGCCGGGGGGCAAATTTTCAAGGCAGTCTCTCTCCGAGTGAGTTGATGGAGAGGAGAATTCCTAGTTCGAATATTTGTTGGGGCAAAGGGAGCAGCATTGAAGCCTTAGCGTGCGAGAGCTGGTGGGATGCAGATTTTTCAGCAGGCAGATTGTTGGGCTGAAAAACACCAAAACAAAGAAGAGAAGCACCTTGAGGGAACTTTTCCTAGCAGACTTCCCGTCGAGAAGTCTGTTTTCTCACTGGTTGAGCAGCAACAATGAGAAGCAGAGGGGAATTTAGACATTTTTTTTGGCAGAAATGGTAACCAGTGGCTTGAGGGATCATGACAGATTAGACGAAGCATCCAACTACCCCATTTGGAAGGCTACAATGTCATTCCTTCTAGATGAGCATGCCCTCAAGACGTACGTCGATAGCGTGGTGATTGAACCAGTAGATCCAGATCCGCTGAAGAAGTACAAGGTTGCGATGGAAAAAGCCAAGAGTATGATCCTGGATGGAGTCAAGGATCATTTGGTGTGTCGCGTTGCTAGCAGATGAACTGCTAAGGAGATGTGGGATGCCTTTGCCACGTTATATCAGAGATCTTCCGAGCAACGGAAGATGTACTTGGAGCAGAAGCTCAGATCTGCTCAGATGCAGAAGGGAGAACGTGTGGATCCATTCCTCACGAAGTTGAAGGAAACATGTGATGAGTTGTCTATTGCGGGGCATACATATCAGGATTCAGTTGGTTACAATGGCCCTCAATTTTGTCTCAAATGAGTGGCAAGTCATTATCCAGACTCCAGAGTATCTTGGGCAGAGCAGCATTACCAAATTGGGATGAGATGTGGGCAGCTCTAAAACAAGAGGAGCTGAGGAGAGACTTAGTCAAGGTCAAACTTAACGGAAGTAGTAGCAGCAGTGGGTCAAAGCCCAAGGAGGAGGAGGATAATGTAGCCCTTGCATCGAAGGGACAGAAGGAGCGGCGAAGACATAAGAAAGACGTCTCGAAGATCAAGTGTTTCATGTGTGGCGAGATGGGTCACTATGCTACACTGTCCTCTCAAGAAGAAGGACAAGGATGAGAAACAAGATCTGAAGGCTGTGCCCACGAAGATCAACGAAGAGGAGTTCGCCATGATAGCTGAGATACCTCCAGGAGGGAGGTGAGCTGATTTGGAGTTGTAGTTCGAAAGAGCTACAGATGGGCAGGATTCTTGAGGAGTCCACCTCTCGGATCAATACCTTGCTATGGGGGCCCTGATCAAGAGTAGCAGGATGGACTAGTGTCGGATGGTGCCGAGGAGTGTCGGGAGGGCACTTGGAGTGGCTAAGAGCGCCAGAAACTGAACATCGCAGAGCAGAGTTGGCAGCAGTGCAGATGGCATAGAGCAGAGGTCAGCGACAACACAGTATATTCAGAGGATCAGTACATAGACTAGCAACAGTCAAGCTTCAGCATTCACGTGGTATCATACTGAACACAGTTAGTTCAGTCATTTTGGATGTTTCTCCGTTGCTATAAGCAATAGTTTGCAGTGCAGTAACAGTTGGCAGTCGCAGTGATAGCAACAACACAAATGCAGCACTTGAGAGGGAGTTGTAGTACGGATGCAGTGTTGGCAATCACAGTGTCAGCACCAGTACAGTTACAACAGTAGCGCAGTAGTTGGTGGAAATCATGTCAGACATCAGTAGCGCAGAGGACGATGCTTTAGAGTCAGATTAGTATGCAGCAACAGAATACTGCTAGAGCACATTCCTTGCTAAGAGGGAGTGTTGATTTGGGGTAGCATCGGATGTGCTCCAGGGCTCAAATTTTGCAGGGACGCTTGGGCACATGTGTTCCAAAGAACCCAAAAAGCGTTTTGGGAAATTCTACCCAAAGACGATTTTATTAAGATAATTAATAGTTTTTAGTGGGACCTTAAGTCTAAACTAAGGAAATTAAAAATATTAATGGGTGTTAATATAATTGTGGATGTAACTTCTAGAAGAAGATGAAGATCAAGCCAAAATTACCTAAGCCTTTGATTAGGAGAAAATCTAGGCCGCTGGTTGTCCAACAGAAAGATATAAGAAAGGGCTTGAGGGTCATTTGGAAAACACACCAAGAGATCAAGAGACCGAATTTCTGAAGTGAGAAGTTCTCAGGAGAAAGTTCTAATCGAGGAGATTTCTTACAGTTGAGGGGTAGGGATAGTAGGGTTGGAGTATCTTCTTTAAAACCCTGAATACTCAGCAGAGAGGAAGAAGCACCAGTGGAGGCAACACAGACCTGGTAAGGACTGATTCTACGCCAAGAGGGCCCACACAGAGCTTGACGCAGAGCCAGAAGGGCCAGCGCAGAAATAGAGCTGTCTTCCAGCAGAAGTCCAGAATTTGTCGGGGAGTTGCCGAATCAACCAAGAGGGTTGACGTTAGAGCTCCAGGAGGCAAAGAGACCTAGCGCAGAGCTAATGCAAAGCCTCAGAGAGCTCCATGCAAGCCCACGCAGTTACTGCGAAGGGGCAGTGCAGTGGTAGTTAGGGACAATCAGTTCAGCTGCCAGATCAGCGAGGATTTGCCGGGTGGAGTGAGGTAATCTCACTAAGTTTTCTACCAGTGCATTTTTTCTGTAACTGGATTACCGAAAGAGTATCCAAAGTTGTATTTAGAACTACTACTTAATAATAGTAAATCCTCAAAACTGTTGCATCGGTTTTCCTACATTGGGCGTTTCTGGGAATATTTGTCCAAAAATAATAGTGTCTATGGTGTTGTATTTTCTTTCTTGCTTAGTCTCTTGTTTCCGCATAATATTTAATTAGGTGAAGGCTGCAGTGTATGTATTACGATATTTTCGTAGGAAATTGCAAGTAATTTGTTTAAAGGAATATAACAAGTAAGAGTAATATCATCAATTGCTACAGTAGGGGTTATGGTTTAGGAATTTTCACATGGTATCAGAGGTGTAGGTGAAGCAAGAAGAGCAGAGCTGGTAGATCCGACGCTGAGCAGAAAAGGGAGTTCGAAAACACTGCAGGAAGCAGCAGTTCGAAACCCTAGAGGGTTGACGCAGTTCTTAGCCGGAGGGCAGATTTTTGAGGCAGTCTCTCTCTGAGTGAGTTAACGAATAAGAGAATTCCCAGTTCAAATTTTTGTCGGGGCAGAGGGAGCAACACTAAAGCCTCAACGTGAGAACAGAGAAGAGAAGCACCTTGAGGGAACTTTTCCTCAGCAGACTTCCCGCCGAGAAGTCTGTTTTCTCATTGGCTTAGCAACACCAGTGAGAAGTAGAGAGGGGATTTTCAACATTTTTTTTTGGCAGAAATGGCAACCAGTCGCTTAAGGGATCATGACAGATTGGACGCAGCATCCGACTATGTCATTTGGAAGGCTAGAATGTCATTCCTTCTAGAAGATCATGCCCTCAAGACATAGGTCGACAGCATGGTGGCTGAACCAGCAAATCCAGATCCGCTAAAGAAGTACAAGGCTAAGATGGCGAAAGCTAAGAGGATGATCTTGGATGGAGTCAAGGATCATGTGGTGTGTCACGTTACTAGTAGAGGAACTGCTAAAGAGATGTGGGATGTCTTGGCCACGTTATATCAAGGATCTTCCGAGCAGTGGAAGATGTACTTGGAGAAGAAGCTGAGATCTTCTCAGATGCAGAAGGGAGAGCGTGTGGATCCATTCCCCCATGAAGCTGAAGGAAACCTGTGATGAGTTTTTTGTTGTGGGGCATACACCTCAGGATTCATAGTTAGTTAGACTGGCCCTTAATTCTGTCCTAGATGAGTGGCAAGTCTTTGTCCAGAGTATCCTGGGCAGAGCAGCATTGCCAAATTGGGATGAGATGTGGGTAGCTCTAAAACAAGAGGAGCTGAGGACAGACTTAGTCCGGGTCAAACTTGACGAAAGCGGCAACAACAGTGGGTCGAAGCCCAAGGAGGAGAAGGATAATGCAGCCCTTGCATCGAAGGGAACGCAGGAGCAGCGGAGACGTAAGAAAGACGTCTCGAAGATCAAGTGTTTCGCGTGTGGTGAGATGGGTCACTACGTTACACATTGTCCTCTCAAGAAGAAGGACAAGGATGAGAAACACGATCCGAAGGTTGCGCCAACGAAGATCGAGGAAGAGTAGTTCGCCATGACAGCTAAGATACCTCTAGGAGGGAGGTGGGCTGATTTAGAGTTGTAGTTCGAAAGAGCTACAGATGGGTAGGATCCTGGAGGAGTCCACCTCTTGCATCAATACCTTGCTATGGGAGCCCAAACCAAGAGTAGTAGGATGGACTAGTGTCAGATGGTGCCGAGGAGTGTCGGGGAGAGAGTAGCAATGGCTAGGAGCGCCAAAAATTGAACATCACAGAGCAGAGTTGGCAGCAATGCAGATGGCACAGAGCAGACGTCGGCAGCAACACAGTATATTTAGAGGGTCAGTGCAGAGACTAGCAGCAGTCAGGCTTCAGCATTCATGTGGTATCATAGTGAACACAATTAGTTTCGTAATTTTGGATGCTTTTCCGTTGCTATAAGCAACATTTTGCAGTGCATTAGCAATTGGCAATGGCAATGCTAGCAACAGCACAGATGTAGCACTTGAGAGGGAGATGTAGTACAGATGCATTGTTGGCAATGGCAGTGTCAGCAACAGTACAGTTACAGCAACAGCGCAGTAGTTGGTGCAAAACATGCCAGACATCAACAGCGGAGAGGAAGATGCTTTAGAGTCAGAGTAGTATGTAGCAGCAATATATTGCTAAAGAACATTCCTCACTAAGAGGGATTATCGATTTGGGGTAGCATCGGATGTGCTCTAGGCCTCAAATTTCGCAGGGAAGCTTAGGCACATGTATTCCAAAGAACCCAGAAAGCGTTTTGGGAAATTCTACCAAGAGACGATTTTATTAAAATAATTAATATTTTTTAATGAGACCCTAAGTGTAAACTTAGGAAATTAAAAATATTAATGGATATTAATCTGATCGTGGGTGTAACTTCTAGAAGAAGATGGAGATCAAGCCAAAATGAGTTGAGCCTTTGATTAGGAGTTAATCTAGGTCATTGGTTGTCGAAAAAAAAGATATAAGAAAAGGCTTGAGGGTCATTTGGAAAACACACCGAGAGATCAAGAGACCGAATTTCTGAAGTGAGAAGTTCTCAGGAGAAAGTTCTGATCGAGGAGATTTCTTCTAGTTGAGGGGCAGGGATAGTAGGGTTGGAGTATCTTCTCTAGAACCCTAAATACTCAGCAGAGAGGCTGAGAAGCACCAATGGAGGAAGCGTAGACCTAGGAAGGACTAACGCTGGGCCAGGAGGGCTCACACAATGCTTGATGCAGAGCCAGAAGGGCCAGCGCAGGGGCAGAGTTGTCTTCCAACAAAAATCCGAAATTTGTCAGGGAGTTGCTGGATCAGCCGAGAGGGTTGACGTCAGATCTCTAGGAGGCAAAGAGACCCAACACAGAGCTGTCGCCCAGCCTCAGAGAGCTCCACACAGGCCCACACAGTTATTGTGAAGGGGGAGCGCACTTGTAATCAAGGACAGTCAGTTCAGCTACCGGATCAACCAAGATTTGCCGGGTGGAGTGAGGTAATCTCACTAAGTTTTCTGCCGATGTCTTTTGCTCTGTAACTGGATTGTTGGAAGAGCATCCAAAGTTGTATTCAAAATTGTTGCACCGATTTTCCCACATTGGGTTTTTCCGGGGATATTTGTCCAAAAATAACGGTGTCTATGGTGTTGTATTTTCTTTCTTGCTCAGTCTCTTGTTTCCGCATAATATTTAATTAAATGAAGGTTACAATGTATGTATTACGATATTTTCCATAGGAAATTGTAAGTAATTTGTTTAAAGGAATATAACGAATAGGAGTAATATCATCAGTTGCTACAGTAGGGATTTTGGTTTAGGAATTTTCACATGGTATCAGAGGCGCAGGTGAAGCAAGAAGAGCAGATCCAGTAGATCCGGTGCTGAGAAAAAGAGGGAGTTTGAAAAAGTTGCAAGAGATAGCAGCTCAAAACCTTAGAGGGTTGACACAGTTTTTAGCTGGAGGGCATATTTTCGAGGCAGTCTCTCTTCGAGTGAGTTGACGAATAGGAGAATTCCCAGTTCAAATTTGTGTCAGGGCAGAGGGAGCAACGTTGAAGCCTCAACGTGAGAGAGTTGGTGGGATGCAGATTTTTCAGCATGTAGATTGCTGAGCTAAAAAAATGTCAGAAGAGAGAAGAGAAGCACCTTGAGGGAACTTTTCCTTAGCAGATTTCCCGCCAAGAAGTTCGTTTTTCATTGGCTGAGCAACAACAGTGAGAAGCAGAGAAGGGATTTTCGACATTTTTTTTGGCAGAAATGGCAACCAGTGGCTTGAGGGATCATGACAGGTTGGACAAAGCATCCAACTACGTCATCTGGAAGGCTAGAATCTCATTCCTTCTAGATGAGCATGCCCTCAAGACGTACGTCGACAGCATGGTGGCTAAACCAACAAATCCAGATCCACTGAAGAAGTACAAGGCTGAGATGGTGAAAGCCAAGAGAATGATCCTGGATGGAGTCAAGGATGATGTGGTGTCACGTTGCTAGCAGAGGAACTTCTAAGGAGATGTGGGATGCCTTGGCCACCTTATATCAAGGATCTTACAAGCAGTGGAAGATGTACTTGGAGAAGAAGCTAAGATCTGCTAAGATGCAGAAGGGAGAGCATGTGGATCCATTCCTCACGAAGTTGAAGGAAACCCGTGATGAGTTGTCTGTTGTAGGGCATACACCTCAGGATTCAGAGTTGGTTAGACTGGCCCTCAATTCTGTCCTAGATGAGTGGCAAGTCTTTGTCCAGAGTATCGTGGGCAGAGCAGCATTACCAAATTGGGATGAAATGTGGGTAGCTCTAAAACAAGAGGAGCTGAGGAGAGACTTAGTCAAGGTCAAACTTGACGGAAGAAGCAGCAGCAGTGGGTCGAAGCCCAAGGAGGAGGATAATGCAGCCCTTGCATCGAAGGGACAGCAGGAGCAGCAAAGACGTAAGAAAGACGTCTCGAAGATCAAGTGTTTCACGTGTGGTGATATGGGTCACTACGCTACACAGTGTCCTCTCAAGAAGGACAAGGATGAGAAACACGATCTGAAGGCTGCACCCACGAAGATCAAAGAAGAGGAATTCACCATGATAGCCGAGATACCTCCAGGAGGGAGGTGGGCTGATTTGGAGGTGTAGTTCGAAAGAGCTACAAATGGGCAGGATCCTTGAGGAGTCCACCTCTTAGATCAATACCTTGCTATGGGGGCCTAGATCAAGAGTAGCAGGATGGACTAGTGTTGGATGGTGCCGAGAAGTGTCAGGGGACAATTGGAGTGGCTAAGAGCGCCAGAAACCAGTGTTGTGAAAATCGCGATTAAATAGCGATTTAATGAAAAAATCGCGATTTTTTCAGCTTGCTGATCAAATCGCGATTTTTATACGAAAAAATCGCCTACCTTTTTTTGCCGATTTTTACTGAAAAAATCACGCTTTTTTCAAAAAATCGCGATTTTTTTTACTGAAAAAATCGTGCGGGGTCGGGGCAACACAATTTTATAAACTTTTTTTTTGGTTTTTCAGTTGCTCATTTGGACAGTGGCACGTGCGGAGAGATCAAGTCTGGGCCCTAGTATGGATATGCTATTCATGGTAATGTTAAATTCTTAAAGTAAAAGTGACATTCTCCTTAATCTACATTTTCATCCTTTTACTTAAATTTTTAACATTACCATGAAATGACTCAGGATGTTTGAGAGTGGTTCCAGCCTCATTGGATTTCATATGGAGAAAGTAGAATTTTAGATTTCATTTAAAATCCAGCAGACTTATCACTTTTTCAGGATTTCAGGATTGGGAGATTGTAATGTTTCCAGGTGACACCACCTGCCCGGGCTACCCCTGCCACCAGTAGAGGACATGGTCTACCTCCTATAGCTCCTACTTCTAGTTCTTCAGCTTCTAGAGCACATCAGACTCCACTGCCATCTCCACCAGCACACGCACCAACGTCTACATCTAGAGGGAAAGGGAAAGCTGTGGCATTTTCTCGCAAGAGGGGCAGAGGAAATCAATAGGATTAGACTTTCATTTTATTGTATATGACATTATGACATGATGAGATACATTATCATATTTTTTGTTGATATTTTGAGGCTGAGTTGGGACTCAGGAGTTAGGACTTACTATTCAAGACATGATTAAATGTTATGTGTGATTTTAGCGCTAGAAATCTTCTGGCCAACTGTCGAATCACTCCTCTCCAATCCTCTTTTGCCGCTACAACCCAAATCTAGATGTGTAGGCTAGAAATCTGCCAAGGTAGTGCTTCCGTCTACCTTGGTTAAGTCTCCTTAGACATTGTTTCGCACCAACATAAACAACATCCCACCAGCTTATCAAATCAAAATCTGCACAACTCACTTAGCCCGACAACTCGAAGAATCTGAGCCCTTCAGGCTCTGTGCAATCTCTGCATGGGCTGAATCTGCTCCTCCCGACCAACTGCATAAATCCTTCTGTGTGAGCCTGATCTGCCCTCTACCTCTACGTTGGCCCTGATGGCTGACGCAACTACTGCATGGGCTCCTCCCAGCTATTGCGTCTTCCTCTCTCGGCTTAAAATGATGATGTAGGCACTGCGTGAGCCTCTGCGTCACACTCTCTGCACTGCGCCACTCCTCTTGCCTCTTCTGCCCTGGAACAATGCTGTCTCTCAGGACATATGCTTCTCTGCTGCAAATTATCAGATTTCTCGGTTGGTGTCTTCAGTCGCCTATGATCTGCAATGACTTGGTACCATGTGAAAATTCTTGCATCTAACACATCAGAAACCCCTACTGTAATTACTGGTTTACAATCTCCTACTTGTTATTTACATTAACAAGTTATTTAATTGCATAAACATTGAAGTAAACATTATTGCATCCTTCACAAATATACAGATCATGCACTGAAATAAACATAAACAATAACACAAGGGACACCGTTATTTTTGGACAATTGTCCCTAGAAAAACCCAATTCGGGAAAACCATTGCAGCATATAGAGGGTTTGTATTATTACGCAGATTTCGTGAATATAACTAGGGTGCCAGAAATGGCTCACCCAATAGAGAATATCCTCGGCAGTAGTACCTCTATCCAAAGACAGATATTCCGACAAATCAGCAACCGGATGATCAAACCCCACAACGACTCCCGCTGTTCCCTATGCTTGACAGCGAAAGCTGCTCCAAGCACTGCTTAGGAACTGCATCACCCTATCCTGGCTCAGAATTTGTTGATCTGCTCTCAGTCTGCCCACGGAATCTCCCCAGCGTTGCCTTTGAAGCCCTCTATGACCCTTTGCGTCTTCTGCATCAGCTCCTACGGCCTCTGCGTCAGCTCTTCTAGGGCTTGCGTTGTCTCTCCCGGCACTGTGCTGCCTCTCTGCTATCTATTCTTTGACCTCCTGCTGAACTGCCCCTCACTGCAACTGATTACTTGCTCGATTTCCTCAGCAAACCTCGCCCTAGAAAATCGAACTGACTGATCTCTCGGTGTATCTCCAACTAACCCTCAAACCTCCTCTTATACTTTCCCTGTTGACGAATCAATGGCCAAGATTAAGTCCCTAATCAACGACTAAGATTAGAACTGACTTGATTCTCGTCACTTGAACTTTCTCACCCATATTTTATTAATATACATTAATATTTTTATTTTCCTAAGTTTAGGTTTAGGAGCTCATTAAAAATATTAATTATTTTAATAACTCCTCATCTTGGTGGAATTTCTCGAAATGATTTCTGAGTCTTGGAGATCTCATGTGCCTTAGCCTCTCCACCAATTTTCAAGGCTAAAGCACATCCGATGCTACGCAAAATCAACACTCTACAGTATCGGAGGCACTGGGTGGTTGAAACACAGGGGGAGGTATCATTAATCAAGCCTCTGATTGCTTCCCGTTGGCTTCCATCCCTACTCTAAAGACTTGTCTCAAAACAGTTAAGAGGGAGGTTACATTTAGACTAGGCATGTAACTTAAAAGTGACCAAGATCCTTGCATTTCATCTAGATCTTAGGACTTGCATCTCATATAGGTTAGTGAAGAATCTAAGTAGTGGTTGTCCATCCGGTTACTTGGCCTTAAATTATAATAAGCAAGAATTTTGACTCCATAAGGCACTAGTCTCATATCTGAATCTAATCTAATGTATGAGTCTTGCTAAATTTAACCAAGTAGCTAGGCCACTCAATCGTGTCTCCCAGGCTTGTTGGTTGCCAACTTGACTTCCACCTTCACATTTCCATAGGGACTACCCCCTATAGCTTGTTGTTGGGAGACAACTAGAACGGAGTGGGTGGGGATCAGAGTGACAACCCCCACCCTAAGCCGTTGTCGTGGTGCTTGTACAATTTGAGCGACAACAGGTAACAATGCCATCTTTTTAGGTATGATATCAAGGGTTTAGTAGTTGTTTTGTGCATTTTAGCCATTGAAAAAAATATTGTTGAAACCTTCTCCTTTGTTTACTCATTAAATGGCCTTGCTTATTTATTGTTTAAGATTAATTTAGGTTGTTTTGCTATTTCTGCCATAAGTTTTGCATACATTTATTATAAACCCTAATTTATAACGACAATATTCAAATTAAAGGTAGCATGTGTTTGGGATCTATTTGAGCATCTCCAAGGCTATCTTAGCCCTCTATACTTAGCCACAGGGTCTTTAAATTCTTTACTTCATCTCACCCAGAGCCCTGCCTTATTTAATATTATCCTTTGGTGTTTATTTAGCAAAATCCTTGGAGGGTATTCAACTTGAGAATTCTTGGGTTACTTAATATCCAAGATTTGTTTGGGAATCCTCCCTTGTGGGGATAACATCAATCCATAGAATAGCAGGTGAACAACTACTCTGGTGAAAATGGTTGCTTATCCCATTGTTTGCCTTCATCTAGAGTACTTAGTGAGGCTTCGCACTAAGGTGTTAGATTTTGCAGTAACATTTTTGTTGTTGTTGCTAGGGAGAAGTTGAGTCTTTCTCCTCGTGATCTGAAGTATATGCCTCATTTTCTTTTGATGAGCTTATCCCAAAGCTAGGGCTAGACTGCTCATCTAGTGATGTTAAAATTGACAACTAGGGCCAAACTCCATGTGGGTCATCTTATTCATGGCTGATAATATTTTTATTAGATTCCTCTCATCGAGAGGTGTAGGATTGATCTAAAAATCATCCGATTCCGATTAGTATTTATGGAGATATGAATTTATTTTGATTATGGAATAATTATCAAGCCGACCTACAACTCATGTAGGCTCAGAAGCCCAACAGTTGCATCTATTCAAACATCAACAGTTGTGTATAAATACAGGAGGACTTTTCCTCATTTGCACTCACTCATCTCATCACATGTCTCTCTCTCTCCTGCACAGAAAAGAGGCTCTTCTCTACTGCGCAGAAAAGAGACTTTCTCTCACACATGTGGAAGGAAGGTGCAGATTTTAGGGCTGCAACTGCAGAACCAAAGTTTGACCAGCGTTGACTAGAAGACTCCCTCCTCAGAACTGCACTGTAGGTCCATCTGGATCTCTTCTGAAGGCTGCATTTTTTGGTGGTGGAATCAAGCTGATCCAATGGTCGTTTTGCGAGATATTGTTTCCCTAGTTTAGGACTGATCTAGGGTTTGCTGCTGCTAATGTAAATCTAATTTATGTACTATTTCTCTTTGTTGGATTATTGAAGATAAAGGAAGATTTGATCAAAGGGTTTCCCCACATTAGGGTTTGTCCTTAGCTAGCCACCACATCTTGTGTCTCTTGTCTTGGCTTTTTTTTGTCGATCGTTTAATGTTCTATCTGCACTTTACTTTATGTGATTGCTAATTTGTGGATAATAATAAGAAAGATAAGTAAACTGTTATAAGCATAGAACATACCATAACTTAACATGGTATCAGAGCTGAGGTGAAGGCAAAGCCCGAGCAAGAGCAAGAGCAATCACTGAAGAGACGATTGACAAGGCTATCCTAAAAGAACTATGGGGTCCTCATCACTCTTTCTTGCCGAGGACAGGCTCCGTGAGGAAGCTGACTATCACGGATGGAAGATTTCTATCGATCTAACCTTAGAAGATCAAGGAGTGTTGGACCATGTGAAAGGCAATATTGTTGAGCCTCCATCGAATGCACCTGCTGCTACCAGTGACAAATGGAAAACCGGAGAAGTCAAAACAAAGAAGATCATCCAGGGGTCTATCAACAAGCGCTTGGTGGCCTACATCTCCGACTTGAACACCTCGAAGGAAATCTACGATAGACTGGTGAGATTATTTAAAGTTAATGATGCAAATCAAGTTTTGTTTCTTAGAAATAAGCTAAAGGAAATTAAGAAGGGCAAAGATGAGAGTATGCAAGCATACTTCTTAAGAATCACCAAGATCAGGAACAATCTCCTATCTATTGGGGAGACTGTTACTGATAGGGAAATGGCACTCTCGACTCTTGGAGGATTACCATCCGAATGGTATGTGTTCAGGACTACTCTTCTGAACAATAATGTAATTCCTGGTTTCGAGGAATTAATGGCTAGATGCATTCAAGAAGAAACAAGGGTAGAAGAGCTAGAAATGCCCATGCCTAAAGGTCCTCCTGCTACCTTTTCTTATGTTAAGAAAAGAAATAATTTCGGGACTAAATCAAAAAGAAAGGCTGGACCTAAGGGTGGAAGAAAAGGACGATGTTACATTTGCGATAAAGCATGTCACTATGCAAGGGAGTGCCCTGATAGCAAGGACTCTCACCGAGACAATGATCAAAATCCCTCTCATGGCAATCAAGGAAGAGGACAACCATTCAAGATGGCTAGAAATTCCAGGTATGAATCCAACATTGTTGAAAATAAGCAGGATGAATATTATCTACCAGCTGCTCTATCTACCTCTGCTCTTTCAAACTCAATGGGAATTTGGCTCATTGATAGTGGTGCCTCAAGGCACTTCACTGGTTACAAAGAAGTTCTCCATAATCTGATAGAGAAAGAAACTAACTTGGAAATTGTCCTTGGAGATAATATGAAATATCCCGTGAAAGGTGTAGGCAATGTCTCTCTCAAATTGAATCAAGGTAATACGATCCACTTACAGGATGTATGATATGTACCTGACCTCAAAAAGAACCTGGTGTCCATCTCGGCATTGGAAGACAAAGGCTACAAGGTAACCTTCAACAATGGCAAGGTACGTGTATGGAAAAATAATGTTAAAGATGTCTTTACTCTTGGGTTTCGTACTGATTCATTATATCAGGTTGGTGGAAGTCCGCTAGATGTCATATCTTATGACACATCTCTTCAGTCTGAACTTTGGCATCAGAGGTTTGCCCACCTTCATTATAAAGCTCTACCTAATGTAAGACAAATGATGATAGGGATGCCTGAATTCCGAGTAGAGAAAGAAGGTGTATGTCCGGGATGTGCCGAAGGAAAGCTCAAAAGGGGACCATTCCCCCCAAGCCAAAGCAAGACCTCCGATATATTATAGTTGGTTTCACTCAGGCATATTTGAGGCTGGCATTAAGAGGGAGACTACTACACCATATACTCCTGAGCAAATTGGTGTGGCGGAAAGGAAGAACCATATGATTGTGGAAGCTATTCGTAGACTTCCGAAGTTTCTATGGGCAGATGATGTAACAATGCCTGTTGTGGAAGAACCCATGGATCCTATTGATCCACTTGAGCCTTCCTCTTCTAGCAAGAGGCCCTCTTGGTGTAGGGGGCTACTCGATGATGTTGAAGGACACATTGCACCCCGAGGAACCTTTTGTGAATGTAAGAAACCTAACAGGTATCAGGGATACCTGACCATCATGAGCATGATCATACAAAATGAGCCTTCATCATTCTCAGATGCCGTCAAGCATCAAGTATGGAAGGATGCTATGACCGAAGAATATGAGTCTATTATGAAGAATGATGTCTGGAAAGTAGTTCCCAGACCCCAGGACAAGACAACTGTCACTTCTAAATGGCTTTACAAGATAAAGCATGCAGCAGATGGAAGTATGGAAAAGTATAAGGCTCGTTTTGTTGCTCGTGGTTTCTCCCAGAAGGAAGTTATAGAATATGACGAGATATTTGCACCTGTTGCTTGGTATACCACCATCCGCTCGATCATATCCCTTGCGGCTTCACAAGGATGGAACCTACATCAGATGGATGTCAAGACCACGTTCTTGCATGGCTCGATCAAAGAAGAAGTCTACGTAGAGCAGCCAGAAGGATTTGAGATTTATGATCGAAAATCTCATGTATGCAGGTTGAAGAAAGCTCTCTATGGGCTGAAGCAAGCACCCTGAGCATGGTATGAGAGGATCGATAACTACTTGATGAAGCTAGGATTCACTAGGAGTGAAGCTGATCCTAACCTCTACTTTGAGGTTGAAGATGACAAACCTCTCATACTGGTGCTGTATGTGGATGACCTCTTTCTAACAGGTGTAGACCCTCCAATTCACAAATGTAAGAGGGAGTTGGCTTCTAAATTTGAAATGAAGGACCTAGGACTAATGCACTATTTCCTAGGACTTGAAGTGTGGCAGAGGCCAGGGGAAATTTTCCTATCTCAAGGAAAATATGTGGTGAAGATATTGGAAAGATTCGGTATGGTTGACTGCAAGCCTGTTACTACCCCAATGGAGCTTGACTTTAAGAAGTTAAGCAGTAGCGCTGTTGGACCTGTTTTACAAAATGCCACTGAGTATCGTCTACTCGTCGGAGCATTAATGTTCTTAGTGAACTCCTGTCCAAATATATGCTTCGCAGTCAACATGTTGAGTCAACATATGGTTGAACCTCACCACATACATTGGATTGGTGCTAAGAATCTGTTGATATATCTTCGTGGCACAATTACATATGGGTTCAGATACACTGCTGGAGATGTGAGACTACTTGGATACACTGATGCTGATTGGGCAGGCAGTGTGGTGGATCGTAAGAGCACTTCCGGGTGCTGTTTCTCCTTGGGATCTACTTCAATATCCTGGATGAGCAGGAAGCAGAAGTCGGTGGCTTTGAGCACTGCCGAAACAGAGTATATTGCTGCTAGCATGGCCTCCTGTGAGGCAGTCTGGTTGCAAAAGCTCTTCAATGAGTTGTTTGGATTTACATTGGATACCACGGTGATCCTATGTGACAACTAGAGTGGGATTCGTTTATCATCCTGTATTTCATGATCACTCCAACATATCGATATCAGATATCACTATATTCGAGATATGGTGCAGCGGGGAGCAATGTTTTTAAACTCGGCCGGCTCGGAACCGACTCGGCTGAGTTGGTCCGAGTCGACCAAAAACATTTCAACTTGATGGTTGAACCGGTTCGGCCGGCCAAGTTAATACCGAGCCGTCCGAGTCATTGCATGACTTGGCCGGCTCGACCGAGTCTGTATCAACTCGACCAAGTCAAGAAAAGCGGCCAGTGAACCCCCAAAAACACAATTTTTTTAATTTTTTTATGTTTTTGCTGAGTGTGGGGGACTCCAAATGGTTTTATTAATTGGTTTTTTGGTATTTGGGGTCCATTCCCCTCTCCTAGTATTGATATGCTATTCAAATTTCATGGCAATGTTAAATTCTTAAAGTAAAAGTGACTCAGGATGTTTGAGAGTGGTTCCGGCCTCATTGGATTTCATATGGAGAAAGTAGAATTTTAGATTTCATTCAAAATCCAGCAGACTTATCAGTTTTTCAGAATTTCAGGATTGGGGGATTGCAATGTTTCCATTGAATTTTGTCATGTATTAGGGTATGGAACTCGTATTTAATCAAGAGCACCAATCCCCCTATGTACCTTGATGTTAGTGACATTGGTTGTTGAACTCCTCCGGGATTCGCTCCCAAACCAGGAGCTTCTGAAAATGTCGCTCCTGCTCCCATTTTCGCTCTCTCTCCCTGCTTTCGCTTCCACTCCCAAGTAACACTGAGCCAAATGATGTTGGCGACTCTAGCAGTAGCCAATAGTATTGGTCACAGACTTTTGTTGTAGAGGCCATTTATAGCCTCCTTGGTTATGTGTTTTTGTTTTGATCTCTATATCATCATCGTGTATGTTTTGGATAGTGCACTGGGTGCCATTTTGATATAATGGATATATTCATGAGCCTACTTTGATCATATGTTGTCTTCTATCTATATTCTAATGTTGTGTGTTTGGAAACATGAATGAGAATCTTTAAAATTATGTGTTTTTATAAAAAATAAATATTTAATGTATTTTTTACACGACTGAGTCATTGAAATTGAGTTGGTCGAGTTGATACCAATTCGGAGTCGACCCTCGGCCGAGTCGGAGTCGGAGTCGGAGTCAGAGTTTTAAAACATTGGCGGGGAGCTATAAGGCTCCAACATATCAGTACAGATGAACACGTCGCCGACATTATGACAAAGCCCCTAGGGAAAGTCAAATTCCTGACTTTTCGAGAACAACTCGGTGTTGTTCAAAGACCCCTGATGAGGGACTTGTATGATGCATTGAGCTCTGGGAGCTCCAGGGGGGTGCGCAGTACTTCTTGGAGCGACATATGACCACAGGGTGATTCACTATCCCTTGGTGGTATACATGTACACCCTGTGGCGACTATGTAGCAGGATGATTGGTTCTCCTGTGAGCTCTGGATGATGTGTTCTCCATGACAACTATGTAGCAGGATGATTAGTTCTCCTGTGAGGCCTGGATGATGTGTTCTCCATAGCGTTTATATAGCAGGATGATTAGTTCTCCTATGATGACAGGATTGATTAAGTTCTCCTGTTAAGGCATCCTACCCATGCAGTCTGGGACTCATGGGAAGTACCTCTCATCTGATCAATGAGCAGGGAAATGAGGATAGGGACCATAGTAGTACCGATGGACGCATCGCTGTATCTATTGTACTCCCTATGCTAAGATGACCTTCATTGATCTAGGATCAATGGTACTGGTCTGGGACCAGTGGTAGGGGTTGTACCCACTATGACACTGACTTCAGGTCGGTTGAGACTGGTCTGGGACCAGTGGTACATACTCTGAGACTGACCTTGAGTCAGTATGATACATCCTCGATCATTTCTTCCTCTTCATAATTCGGACAAAGCAGAGCAGAGCAGAACAGAGCAGATCAGAACAGGGTAACAGAACAGAGCAGAGCAGGCAGGATAGAGCAGAGCAGAGCAAGGGTCAAGCTATACAGGGTAGTGCATTTGATGGATGAATAGTAGCGACTGACAGACAGAGTGCAGATGGAGTTCTCCCTAGTTGCGAGGGAGTGTTAAAATTGGCAACTAGGGCCAAACTCCATGTGGGTCATCTTATTCATGGTTGATAATATTTTTATTAGATTCCTCTCGTTGAGAGGTGTAGGATTGATCTAAAGATCATCCGATTCCGATAAGTATTTATGGAGTTATGAATTTATTTTGATTATGCAATAATTATCAAGCTGACCTACAACTCATGTAGGCTCAGAAGCCCAACAGTCACATCTATTCAAACATCAACAGTTGTGTATAAATACAGGAGGACTTTTCCTCATTTGCACTCACTCATCTCATCACATCTGTCTCTCTCTCCTGCACAGAAAAGAGGCTCTTCTCTACTGCGCAGAAAAGAGACTCTCTCTCACACATGTGGAAGGAAGGTGCAGATTTTAGGGCTGCAACTGCAGAACCAAATTTTAACCAGCATTGACCAGAAGACTCCCTCCTCAAGTCTGCGCTGTAGGTCCATCTGGATCTCCTCTGGAGGCTGCATTTTTTGGTGGTTGAATCAAGCCAATCCGACGGTCGGTTTACGAGATATTGTCTGCCCTAGTTTGGGACTGATCTAGGGTTTGCTGCTGCTAATGTAAATCTGATTTATGTACTATTTCTCTCTGCTGGATTATTGAAGATAAAGGAAGATTTGATCAAAGGGTTTCCCCACATTGGGGTTTGTCACTGGCTAGCCGCCACATCTTCTGTCTCTTGTGTTGGCTTGTTTTTTGTCGATCGTTTAATGTTCTATCTGCACTTTACTTATGTGATTGCTAATCTATGGATAATAATAAGAAAGATAAGTAAACTGTTATAAGCATAGAACATACCATAACTTAACAAGTGACTTCACCTATGAATCCAAAAATTGTAGAATCCGATCCTATCAAAACATGCCAAAGAAGGTCCAAAGAAGCATCCATTGGTAGTAACCCCGTCTTAGATAAACTCAATATGACAATGATAATGAGAGCTTCAATTAATACATTATTAAGCCACTTGACATGACAAATATTCATGGATTCACTAATCCAATGCCTAGAGACTATAAATGGTTACTAATATTCCATAGGAGTTCTATTACCACTATTGAACATATAGATGCTTTCGAAACAACGTATGCATCCCATCTTGATAAAAACACTTGGGAAGATGTGTTGATGAGACTATTTGCATTATTCCTTGGTATCAATGCTAAAACTTGGTATCAATCACTCCTAGATAGTCCTGGATAGATTTTGAAGTAGCTTTCATTCAAATATGGGCCGAAAGAATACACTATAAAGAATTACTTGTCAGGTTCTACTTAATTAAAATTGAAACATCCAAAGATATCAGGGTTTCAATCAAAGATTTGATCATTTAATGAATACTATTCCTAAAAAATTGAAACCACAAGATGATACCATATTGTGAATTTACTTACATTCTTTTAAGTGAAAATTTGCTTACCTCCTCAAAGATAAGAACCGCATTACTATCATTCATGCTGAAAATGATTTAGAGTACTTAGTGAGGATAACATCTATCCATAGAACAACTGGGGAGCAGCTACTAAGGTGACAGTGGTGGCTGATCACATTGTTTCCATTAATCTAGAGTACTCAGTGAGGCTTTTGCACTAAGGTGCTAGATTTTGCAGTAACAGGTATCTCCCTAAGTACCCCACGTTGGAGGCATGTGGGCCTGCTTGCAGATTTCCTCCTTGTGTTTGAGGTCAAACAAAGAATATTGTAATACGGATCTAGCATAGATTGGGTTGTTGATCCATTATTTGTAGATATGCCTAAATGCTATGGGAAAGGCCCAATTGACATTAGGGCAAGATGTTGTAGATAGTGTCACAGTTTTGGTGTTTGTAGTGCCATTCACCGTAAGATTTGTGTGTTGCTTGAAACCATCAAATGTTGAAATGGATGAAGGCAATCAATCCAATTAAGTGGGATTGAGAAGAAACCTAGGATCTACTGTTTGAGAGTACCACCTCATGCATGTAAAGTTCTACACACCACTGGTCTGGATATCATATGAAAGTTGATAGGGATCTCCCCAAATCAGGAAAAGGTAGCAGTATATTTTTTCTGATCTTGTAGTAGATGGGGTAGCTAAAAATGAAATGTTCCTCGAATTCTACTTGTCGTAATTGGCATAGTTGGCATACTCTCTCCCTCATGGGTTGCAATACTCAAACTGAATTTGAAAACACAAATGCAGTCATACTCGAAGGAGATAAAATGTTGGAAACAATGCAGAGCTTAAATGTGCAAACTAAAATGATAAAATGTCGAAAGAGTAATGTTTTTTAAGTTCAATGGAAAATGGAGTTAAATACCTTACAGAGATGGATTAAATATGTTGTTCTTCCAACCATGCGATACTCCTCCAAAGTCAGACTAGTCTAAAAACTGTAAGTAGCAAGGATTCATGACAATGAACTTATTTACAACATTGAAACATAATACAGAATAGAATATAACATCAAAATCTCTTACATATTGATTTATACTATAGCATCAAAAACTTTTACATATTGATTTAGACTATAACATCAAAAACTATAACATATTGATTTAGGCTTTCACATGTAATATCATATTCATCAATATCAGTGAAAATTGGATTAGTCTTTGCATCATTATCTCTTCATATACATTCAGTACAATTTTGGGTTCTTACTTCAACACCATGGCCCTACCCACCATGTGTTGAATTCATTGTCATGGGTGAAAAATGTGTGGGAGAAAAGAATAGCATCTCAGTATATGAGAAGTTGGCTGCATTGGGATCTAGGAAGTGCAATGAGAGTGAAGCCTAATAGTTCACGATTTAATGCTGAAGTATGCACTATTCCTTTTCTTCATACCCTTTGTGGTGCTCCCATTTTTGTTACCATTTGAATTCATCTCACCATGGGCATATTCTTTAAACACAATATTCATCATTACATCATCTATGTTATTAGTATTTTATTTTTGTTTTTAAAGTTGGACACAGTTGATCCGCATGACCTTCCTGTTATTCTTCAAGTTAGGGATTTGTTATAGCGCTAAGTGTAATCCATGATTAGCAATTCAATCTCTTGAAATTCTTTTTGCTAATTTTTCTTTAGAGGAGAACGTTTTAGTTCAAATACTGAAGTTTATAGTCATGAAGATATTTTATATTTCAAATTATTTGGGTTTGCCTTAGGAAAATTTTCTTATATGCTAATGTTTTTTTTGCAACTTAAAAAAATGATACGATTGTCTTAGATCAGGCTATATTGGACTGGAGTCTAGTTGTTTGTAGTTTATCTGTAATTTTAAATAATTTATTTGGCTCTATATCATTGGTTGCAGGCCTTTAAAGGGTTATATGAAGAAGTTGGGCTTGGATGGGTGTATGCCATCACAAAATACAAACCTGTTAGTTTCCTTCAAAGTATTAGTTAAAGTTTATGTTGCAAAGTCTTAGCATCAATTTCTTCATAGTAGATAATCTAGAAATTTCATTTTAATATTTTATTATTAATAGCTAATTGTAGTCTAATATTGAGTGCATCATGGTAAATAATCTAGAAATAGCATTGTAACATTTTATTCTTGGCAGGTAGTTTATAGTCCAATATTAAGTTAGGCTTATTTTTTCTTCATTTTAAAAATGTCTTAGAGAAACCAATATACATAGATCCATTTGAATGTAAACAAAGTGGCACATTGTACTTGAGGGAATGGAGTTTATGTTATGAACTGCTTGACATAATCTTCTTTACATAATATATGTAAATGAAATTGATATTGTATCTTTTTGGTATCCAAAACCACTACTTTCAAATGGTAATAAGTTGAATTGTTTTACATTGAAATGGATTTGTTCCCGCAAAATCTAGTAGGCCTTGGAGAGGGGAACCCTATAAAGCACTAGACGAAGAAGCAACAACGGGGTAGTGGCCCACTATCACCATAGCCAAAACACCCTAATATTTAAAGACTTTCACTGATGGGCGGAGTCCTAGTGCTAGGTAGGAGGAAAATCACTTATAATAGATATTATAGGGTTAATGTGTGAAATGATCTCACTAGGAATTCTTCAAGAAAGACACAATTTAGGTTTAAGGCTTCCAAGGAAACAATGCGCTTTCTATGAAGAGACCTAGAAATAAGGGCACAAGACCTAAGGTTTGGTAGTTTTGGTAAGTGTTGGAGTAATGTAATATCCCTAATCGGAAATAACAGTGGTAACAAGAGAAAATAGTAACATGCACACACAAAATTTAACTCATGCATCAACAACAACAGTAAACACCATAAACTATGCCAAGTTGAGCCATTTTATTAACTGAACAAGAAAAAGTACAATATATGTGGAATCAAAAGAACTTGGGCTTGGTACAGCAAGCAAGGCAAAAACCTAGGTGAAGATGAAGGCACCCAAGTGCTGAAAATGGCTCTGTTGTAAAAACTGTGCCCAACTAGGAATAATTGTTGCAACTGCTGAGGAGGAATTGCTAGTTGAACCCTCCAAATTGCTCAAAAAATTCGACGAAATCAACCATGGGCTCTGTTACCCACCATTTTGTGGGTGATATTCCTAGGAGAAATTTTTTCTCCAAAATAGTCCTCATCCGGTAGCGAACAACCTCTTGTAGCGACCAACTAGCTCATTGTGCCATTTCTCCACCACCTGAGCCAACCATATGGTCCCTCACTTATCTGCCATGATCGTATGTTTGAAGGTGGGCCTCTTGAACCTAAAGATATGCCTTGTCATTTGGTACTTGAGTATTGTAGTTTGCTTATCATGGACACTTTTGGGCATGGATTAAAGGGGGGATTCAGCATAAAGAATAGTCTAGATATGTGCTCTTGTCCCCTAGCCCCCTTTGGACGATTAACCTTGGATTCTAGTCCCGTGGGATCTCTTTTACTGATCATTTGGCTTTAGGGATGGTATTTCACGGGAAACCTTGATTTTGGTTGCGTGGTGCTGGTCCCTCATCCATGTATATTACCCCCTTTCCACTCATTATTACCCCATTCATCATTTCTCCCATCTGGGTTCACATTCCTCCACTAGGTCCACATATGGCTAGCTCTCCCCTTCCCCTTGCCCACACCTTAAGGCAAGGTTGGAATTATTCCCTGAAGGTTAATGCAGCTAAAAAGAAAAGCAAAAGCAAAATTGGCCACATTCAACAGGAAAACGTACCAAAAAATGCAAAAGATAGTTGGGACAAACACATTTAGCACGTGGGAAAAAGATAACACATGAGCTCTATGTCATGTCCCTTCTCAAATGTATTAGTCACGGGGTGCAACTATACATTTTTGGCATCATTTTTGGCTTAGGAGGACCCAACATACAGACTTAGGAACTATAGGGGAATTCGACTTTGTTTTTACGGCTAGTGGAATGTGGGGGCCATCCACATGAGTAATTCAAACTTGGCCATTGCATGAGCTTGGAGGGAATCGAATTAGTGGAGGAGGGGCCCACATGGGGCTAAGGGGGCCAAGGTGATAAAAGGAGAAGGAACTCTCATTTTGTAGCATCTTGATCATTTCACAAACAAACTCATCTTTGTATGCTCTGTTGCTTGGCGAGTCTACCAGCTGTTTAGCCACGAATCTTCCAAGCAGGAGATTCAACCTCTTCTTCAAGGGACCATCCATGCCCGCCCTAGGGAGGCTATTCCACAGGGATTTCAGAGGGTTCAGCATAGTCACACACTTCATCCAGCCATAGAGAAGGGGACTATGTATTTCCTGGACAACCAGAAACACGCAGGAGGAGATTGAGCCAACAGGGAGGTCCATAGCTTGTTGGGAGTTCCGGGAGCTAGGAAGGCTGTTGGTTGAGGACATTTTCGCTGGGTTTTGCAGCCAGCTAGACAAGTGTTTCAACAGTACGATTTTATGGGCAGAGGGATTGTGTAGAGGCCTCTGGCAGCAAATTTGTGGTGCTTGGGAGAGCAGTCATCTTGGTCAAGAATCATCCGGGGCGCAAGGAGTTAGTTAGCACATGTGAATCCAACATTTTAGTGGTGTTTTCAGAGGGATTTGCAGGCTGTTTCCTACAAGTTGAATTTGGCAGCAGCAACTGGGAAGAGGCTCCAAGGAGGCTGAAAATCCAAAGTCAAAACCAGAGAAATTCCCTTTTGGGTTTTTCTGAGTTTTGTCCAAGGAGTCTGAGGCTGAAAGGATATAATTTTCTGGGCAGTTTTTGGGCACATTCTAGCGGGTCAGGGTTCAGCGGGGTAGTAGTTTACTAGGATAGCACAGTGCAGAGTGGTGCAACAATTGGGCAGCCTTCAACTCAGCTATTTCATCACCTGGGTTTTGTCAAGCTTGTCCTTGCAACAAGCCCAGGTGCACCATTCCATTTTATATTGTACCTAGCTCTCAGATTATAAAATATATGGCCAAGCAATTCTAGATTTACAGTGTTTTCATGGATGTCTAATGCATGTTTTTAATTTTATGCTGCTGCACTATTTATTTGTTTAAATATCATTCATATTCCAACTTAGGAACATTACACTTTACTCCATCATCATGGCCATCATTATGGTTCCAATGGGTTCTATGAGCCTCCTCATCATATAAGAGTTCATGATTGTCCAATCTCCTGGTGGGCAATGAACCACCCTACTTTAAAGGGGGGTATTCATTGCTATATCTCACACATCATGCTCTTACCCCTTGAGCCCCGAGTAGTTAATTAAAGAAAAATCATAAAGAGGCAAAAGACATATAAAGAAGGGTGGAAAATAAAGGTCGAGGCACCTCATGTACGACGATTACTCCCTCCTATACATTATATACCTCAGTGTGGGCTTCCCTTCTACTAGCTACCCTTGTACCCAAGCATGTGGCCCAGAGCTGCCCCTTCTCATGCCCTACTCCATTCACCTCTTTATCACATACCACCACCTTTTAAAGGATGTATCTTGGACATATTATCCCCTTTAAAGGTAGAAACCACCTAATGGGATACTTGGTTAACCCCATTTGGAGTTTGGAGACATTAGCACATGCCAAAGCCCATTATGGAAGGGCAGGCCATTATGAAGTCCCCATGTGTGGTTCATGGTTTGTAAGCTATTTTACTCAATTTCCTTGATATCTTGTTGTACTCGAAGGCTAGGGGATGCATTGGATCTTATGCAGGATGGCAGGTGGTCTCCATCTTGGGTTTGGTCTCCCTATACGGGGTCCTAACCCTCTAGAGGGCTACATTGGCACATGTAGGGTGTGTGTGAGAGACATGGGCCTCCATAGCAGTAGACAACACTCCATCGATGTCCATAGATGTTTAGAGATTGACTCGAGATCCACCTATTGGACGAGGAAGATGCACCTGGTTCACCTTTTCCTAGCTAGCCCCACAAATGTACCATGCACTTGACAGCTGACCCAAAACTTGTAGGATGATGTGGCATCACCTACACCATCATCTGAGCCCTTAAAGATGGTCTACAGGAATCTTTGACTCATTTGGAGACCCATGAGGTTATTATTGTGCCCCCACACCCACTGGGAACACCACACATTTATTGTTTGGAAAATAAGGGGCCACCCCCTTGTCCATCACTTTTGAGGGTCCCATTCTTCATTATGGCACCCATGGACCTCATCAGGCCTCTTGGAGCACCATACAACATGTATTGTTTATCATTTGACCTCTTGAGAGGCTTATTATTTCATTTATGAGCTAGTTTGGTGGACTTGACACCAAAAGTTAGGTTATTAGCACATTATTTTATTTTTGGGGCTTATGTAGGCCTAAGAACTAGCTCAAATTCGTAATTAGTATATAAATACAAGTGATATGTGTTCATTTTCTCATCATCACTTTGGATTGGATATCTCTTCTCTTTAGAGAATTTCGCACTTTTTCTAGGATGAAGAATTGGAGCATGGATGAATTTTGATGTTTGGATTGGAATATTTTATCTTAGAGCTTCTCTATTGTCAAATTGTTGATAGTTGGATATGTCCTATTACATGTAAGTGCAAACATTTAATGTTGTTTTTTTTTTACTTTTTTCATATGCATTGAATGGGATTTTCTCTATATTAGGGCTAGTCAATGTTGTAGGAACCCCCCCCCCCCCCAAAAGGATTAGGAGGCGGAACTGTACCCCATACGGATCTGCCATCGATCCTCCAGTGGAACTGCGGATCCAAAAATCGAATCCGCGGTTCTGCATTTTTTTTTGCGATTCTTGGAAAAACAGATCCATGGGGGCCCGATCCATGGATCCATAAAGGACCAACTGCAGATTGTGGAGGTTTGGGCGTGTATCCATCACAAATCATGAGCGGATCTGAGAGAAGGTGGACGGTTCACATGGTTCTGCGGGGTGTTTTTTTTTAAATTTCGAATTGTTATGTGAGGAACTATGCTTTCTGAATACTCCCATGGTGCCCCTTGATGCTCCTTAGATGCTCCCTAATGGTAATGTTAAATTCTTAATGGAGAATGTCACTTTCACTTAAATTTTTAACATTACCATGAAATGACTCAGGATGTTTGAGAGTGGTTCCAACCTCATCAGATTTCATATGGAGAAAATAGAATTTCATATCCCATACAAAATTTAGCAAACTTAACAATTTTTAGGATCAATGGGATTGTGGCGTTTCATTGGATTATATCATGTATGAGGGCATGTGATTGGCATTTAATCAAGAGAACCGGGCCCTATATGTACCCTAGTGTTGGTGTTGTTGATTGTTGAACTTCTTTGTCATGGAGTTAGCGAAAATGTACCCTTCACTCAAGTCAAAATCATTGATCAAGCATGTTAAGATTTCTCTACCATAATATAAGGCTTGGATTAGGTCATTTGATAAAAATTGGGCAATGTTGACTAATATCCCTAGAGAATCAAAGTAGAGACAAAGGCTAGACAAGAGAAGAGGAATCTAGATTCTAGATGGTTGAAGTTGGAATAATTAATTATTGATGTACAACGGATGCCATATCTATCTTGATTTATGTAAAAATATGCATGTTTTCATGTCTTTTACAACTAATTTGGTATTTTGGATGTTATTTTATATAAAAGCAATATCTTATTATATATTATATTATATTATATTTTATATATATATATATAGAGTAGACACTTTTGAGACGCTTTGCTTCCTAGATTTTTGGGAAATGACACTTCTGCGTCGCCACTTCCAAAAAATGTCCCCGTTTCGTGCAACATTGGGGCTAATCATTGCATTGCATGATTGCAAATTGTGAAAATTTCTAAACCAAAATTCTATTGGAGTAACTGATTTATTTCACCTACTTATTTCTCATAATAAGTTATTTACGAAATCCTTTCAACAAACATTAAAATAAATTCTATTGTATTTATCACATAATTTCATAAAGAAAATAACAAGCACAAGAACCAATCACATCAACACAACTGTTTTTGGACAATTGTCCCCGAAAAAACCCAATGCGGGAAAACTGGTGCAGTAGATGAACAGATCTTCAGTAACAATCGCTTTTACAAGGAATGATTTTACAAAGAAACTGAGACATTACTGAGGGAAAACACTTGAGACAAGGTTCATCCCTTTCTTAGAAACTTTATGACACCTTGGAGACCCTTCTCCCAGCTTTGCGTCACTTTTGCATGGTTCTGTGTCCCTCTGCGTTAGCCTGTGTGAGGACTCGTCTTCCCTCTGCGCGTCTCTCAATACCTCTGTGTCACCTCCTCCTCAATCACAGACTGTTGTTGATGCCCTTCTCTTCCTCCACCTTGCAACTCTCCCTCTGAAATTGATCTCCTTCTCTTTGAGAATCGATTTTCCTTGGGATACTGAGTATCCGCTGGTATGTCTCCAAATGATCCTCAAGTCTTCTCTTATACTTTTCTTGTTGATGAATCGACGACCGAGATTAAGTCTCTAATCAACGAATAAGATTGAAACAGACTTGATCCTCGTATCTTAGAAGCTTCTCACCCTTATCTTTATTAACCCATTAATATTTTTATTTTCCTAAGTTTAGACTTAGGAACTCATTAAAAATATTAATTATTTTAATAAATCCTCATCCGGGTGGAATTTCTCCAAACGATTTCTAGGTCTTGGAGATCTCATGTATTCTAGCCCTTCCACAAAATTTTGGAGCTAGATCACATCCGATGCTACCCAAAATCAACACAAATCTATGGAATTATTGTTTCTATGTAGCATCTCTCAATGTTTGGGTCATGTATGTGAATGAAATCTCCAAGGGATAATTCCACTGGTGAATTTATCTTGATAAGCCATCTCTTTTGCGAAGCGAAGTATAAAATCTTTGAGGTCTCTTCTTCTTGCCCTAAAGGCTAAGCAGAGTAGTCCTTAATGTTTCCTTGACTGAAATACAAGTTCATTTCTCATCATTCTCCTAGACTCCATTCTCCCCAAGGTATTAAGGGCCTGGTCCTCCAATAGGTGATCACTCAAAGAATACTTTTCTTCACCTTTTCCTCTCTCTTCTAGGTCTAACCAAGTTAGGTCACCTAGGGCATCATTTTCCTGACAAAATAGCCCAAGAAAAAGTTCAATCTCCTAGCCCCTATTGCTCTGGTGTTTCCTCAAGGCCTCCTCCAATTGTGAAGGCATTCCGACCTTGGAGTTGTGTGATAACCCATGCCCTAGCTCCGAGATCAAGCTTTGTCTTGGTGTTCCCTAGGCTACTGCCTCATAGGATCAACCTGACACGTTTAAGTGAAAATTTTTGCTTTGATCCTTTCCCCTTCCTTGTTTGGGTTAAGAACATCATTGCTAGCTTCTTCCCACTTAACCTAGACTGGGTCCACTTGGTCCCATATCGTCCCATACCTTTGAAAAGTCAATTTTTCAAGAACCATTTGGGAAGTCAAATTCAATAAGGATTTTAGGATTGGGAAACTCCTTTACAAGGCGTATTCCTCTAACCTAACCCTCAAATCCTCGCCTCCTTATCCTACAAATCTTTGGACCTTGCTTGAAAAGCAAGTAAGCTCCATTCTTTAACCCCTACTAGGAAAAGGATCATTAAAGTCACTTCACATCCATTTGTTGATTCATCCTTCACAAGTTACTTCCATATACTGAGTCTCCTCCCATTGGTGAAAGTTTGTAAAGAGTAGGGAGTCTTAGCTGAGGTGACAGTGGGCTAAGTCTCCATTTTGGCCTTGGCCTAGTAGTTGTCCCCTTAGAAATCCCCTTTATCCCCCCTGCTAATTTGAGTGGTAATAGTCTCTACACCTCAAACCCTCAAAAAACCAACAAGGAATTGGGCTACTTCCGGCTGGCCCTGATGAATTGTGTCCTCTCTCACGGTGAGCCTTCTAAAATTTATCCGACACTCTCAGACTACTACTGGTGCCCTCTCTCTCTCCCCTGCAACTCACCCTTTGGCTCTATCTTCCCTTGCTGAACTTCAACCACTGAGAAAATCAATCTGCCTGGGCAACTGAGTATCTGCACTGGAGTGATCTCCATCTACCCATTAACTTTTCTTCTTATAATCTTCTATTGGAGCACCAACGATCAAGATTAAAACATAATCGATGACCCAGATTAATTCCTTGTTGATTCGTGTGAGTTTCTAGATGATTCTCACCACATCTCAATTAATATTGATTAATTAACCATATTCCCTAAGTTTAGACTTAGAAAATAATTAAAAAATTGGTTAATAATCTAATTGAGACACTTCTAGGTGAAATTTCCAGAAATGATTTTTGGTTTTTGGAGAACTCATTCATTCTAGTCTCTCCACAAAGTTTCGTGGCTAGAACACATCTGATGCTACAAAAACTAACAAGGAAGGCCACACTTGGGTATATGAGGGTAGGAGGGAGCAAATTGTGGTACAGGAGTTACCCCGACCTCTGCTTTTCCACCCTTCTTCATATGCCTTTTGCCTTTGATTGATTTTTCTTCATAACTGCTTGTGGCTCTTGGGGACGAGAGCATGTTGTGTGATATATACCAGTGGATACCCCCTTAATTTGGGGCAATTCATCGCCCATCTGGGGTTGGGACAATCATGGGTTCCTTAATGATAGGAACCAGGGTGATGGCCATGGATAAGGGGTAAAGCTCATGTTTGACTTTTTCCCAAATGTCTCGACCATCTTTTGCATTTTGTGGTACATTTCCTGTTGAAAGTGGCCAAACTATGCTTTTTATTTTCTTTTTAGCTATATCAACCTTTAGGCATCGTTTTAGGCCTAACCCAAGCTATGGACAAGGGGAGGGGCAGGCTAACCCTATGTGGACCCAGTCGACACATGTGGACCAAAGTGAGAAAAGAGAGGAATGGGGCTAAAATGAGTGGAAGGGAGTGGTGTATATGGTGTCAGGGAGCGAGACCACAACCAAAATTGGGGTTTCCCATGTAGTGCCAACCCTAAAGCTAATGGGCAGTAAAGAAGATCTCACGAGACTAGGATACAAGGCTAACCACAAGATTGGGAAATGGAGACAAGGGTACAGACCTAGCCCACTCTTTCTGCCAAATCCCACCACCAATCCATGCCCAAAAGTGCCCATGACAAGCAAGGAAAATTACACAATTATACTAATGAAAAGCCATACCTCTGGGGTCGGGAGGCCCACCTTCAAACATACAATTATAACAAGTGGGTGAGGGACCACATGGCTAGCTCAGGTGGCAGTGATAATGGCACATCAAGCTATCTAGTGGTTGCAAGGTGCTGCTGACTACCAGTTGAGGACTATCTAGGAGAAAAAGTTTCTCCTATATACACTACCCACAGGTGGTGGGTAACAAGTTTTAATTGGTCACAGTACATGACACAAGAATGTCAGTCCTTGATGCTTATCCAATCTACCATTGTCCCTGTCTTGATCCATGTACTTGACTTAGGGTGTTAGTCCTAGTTACAGTACATGACACAGGGAGAAAATAGGTGTCCATCCTCACTCACTCTCAACCTGGGAAGAGTTATCCCCAAGCCCTAGTTGTTTCAGAAATATCATGCTTCTCTTACATCAACTACCTGTTCATCCTTAGAGATTTGTTGTAGCTTCTCAGCTGCCACCTGTACCATATCTCGAATGATAATGTGCTTTGACCTTCCATGAAAAACCAGGTTCTTTGACAATCTTCATACAACTTTGATTATACAAAGTATCATTGTCAAATCTATTACATCATCAAAAATTCCATCAAACATTTTACTGAGCCAAACTGATTCATAGCTAACTGCATACACAGCCATATCTGCTTCTGCAGCATAACAAGATCCTATTTTATGCTCTTCCAAGGAACCATACCGGATACCAAGCAGAAACAACCACCCGTAGTACCTTTTCTCATCATCAGCACTGTCAGCCCAATCAATGTACCCTTGAATTAAATGTATCAAGGAATCAATCAGCTATTAGTACAATGATGGATCAACAATATCAAGACTCCCCAACGTTTTCTAATGGAGGTTGCCATAGGTCTACAGTCTATCATTCTAAAGTTCTAGAAGATCTTGACCATATGCTTCCCTTGACCAAGGAAAGTCTCATCAGTTTTCCGCCAAGTCCCAAGTAGTTGTGAATCAATCCAAAATTCTCCATGTCACATTCCGCTTCCATCTACCTATGAAGGCAATACCTTTTCCTTTAACTTTATGAGTTCTTTGTGTTGGAAAATCATAAAGGCAGAAAGATTTTCTTAACATGATAATTACTTGTGATCTTTTAGTTGTCTTCTTATAGTTCTTCTTTACTTTCTCTATGTCTTCTTATCATCAAACAATTATCAAAACAAAACATAAAGATCAATGACACAAGATGTAGGCTCTCAGCCAGGGCAAAACCCCTCCTTGACAGGAAAACCCAGAAACCTCTTCTCTTCTTTAAGAACCAAATCAAATGAGACAGTCAAGACCTTTGACTAAGACCTAGACCTTCCTTCATCATCAAGCCAACCTCCATGAAGATAAGTGAACTTGGTTTGTTTCTTCATAGGTCAACATCAATCATTTCTTTAAGAATAAAGATGAACATGAGCCTTGCCCCTTTCTGCAATTTTGTACCTTCAATTCTGAAACAAGCCTGTAACTTTGGCCCTGCATTATATCTGTAACTTCGGTACTGTAATAGCTTTGCAATACTTCAGTTTTGTGGCAGAAAAGTAAATATTTCGGTTCCCATTCATTAGACTAATAACTTATCTCTTTCGCTATATATTTCCTTCAATTGCAGGCTTCCTCACATTGCTTTTTCCTTTAGTAGGTAGTTGCAGAACTGAACTTTCTTTTTGTCCCCTCTCAAACTAGGTCGAATGCTCCTTTATATAGTTGTTTCAATCTGTTCTATTAGGCCGACATGATGATCTGGAGGCCGACTTGTAGAGCTGGCTTGTAGAGGATGGAGACGACATGTAGGATGGAGGCTTGAGACACAAAAACATAATTTTCTTCTTTGACATAAGGAACCCAAGAAGGATCTTGACTCTTACTATAATTTTGACACAACCCTAGAAGCCTACAATGAGCATGAAACCCATGCCAAAAATAATTTTCTTTTTCAATAAATTTTTCATTTTCTTTCTTTTGACAAGTTCATTACATCATGACTCAAATACAATTATGAAGACCGATTCTAGTTACATTTCTCAACACTTTGAATCATTCAATTGATCTAAAGTACGAGATCTTCTATAATCATGAGACTCCTCTTTCCACATCCTTCACAGATCTTGGTTAACTCTTCCAAATGAGATATGAACAACTTCTATTTAACAAGAGAACCTTCTGAAATACTGCTTTCATACTGCCATCTATTGCATGCTAGATCTTGACTTCAGTAATGAATGCATACTTCAAACTTCCTAGTCCTTCTATATTCAGGAACGTTCTCTTGTTTTGCTATGTCCTTCCAGTCCTTTCATTTTCTGTCGAAATCTAGGCATCCTTCACTATTGACTTGAAAAAGTCTGCTTGCATTAGTCAATTATAATAGTATCATTGGCCCATTCTTTGATTTATATGTTTCGATCGATGTCTCATAAAAAATAAACTCCTGGCGGCTGGAAGAATCTTCAAAAAAAATTCTTTTGAATTTCTATCTTGCTGCAAGCTAGAACTTAACTTTTCTTAGACATACTTTAAAACAAATAGACCATTGATTTAGAGATAGAATTCTTAGCACATTCTTTGCTTCGCTCTTCTTCTATTGACCAAAACTTTGGCTACCTTCATCATATACCTATAATCTTTACTTCTTTGAGAGAAATGTTAGCTTCCTTTGAATCTTCATGGTGAGATTGTCTTCTTTTCTTGAAGATACAAGAATTTCTACCATGCAACTGCTTTCTTTAATCAAAAGGTATTTCTACTAGTCTTTTTATTTAGACAGTGTTCAATGAGATTTCTTTTCATAAGAATACACACACTTCAAAATATCGATTTCTATAGATGACCAAGAACCCCCTCTTAATTTTATTTATTTATTTATTTTTTTAATCCCTTGAACCAATCTAGAAAAACTTCTATTTGTGAATCCCAAATATACTAGCTCTCATAGGTCACGTAGCTTATCTTATGCTTAATAAGTTCTACTCTAACTATTATCTTCTAAACACGAAATGAAAAGTAAACTTTTACTTCAAACCAGTGTGACATGAATCTTATAAGACCCGCGAGTACCCGTGGGTCTTGACGGGTTTTATAGCAAGACGGGCCACTCACATAGAACTTGTGGTTTCTACCCGTACCTGCCAAAACCCGCATAAAACTCAGCTACCCACATAAAACTTAGCTACCCACATTGAACCCGGGAAGAACCGTATATGACCTGTATAAAACCGGTGGAGACCATCAAAATTTGTTTTTATTTTTATTTTTTTTGGAGATCATGTGGAGTGAAAATTATGCCGAGTCTTATACGGTCGTTCCCGAGTCATATATGGGTTGCCGATTCAATAGCTAGACGAGTCTTATACGAGTATGAGTCGTGCAACATTGCTTCAAACTCGGTACAAGAGTGGATGTAGGATTATGTACGCCTGCCATGTTCTTCATCAGCTTATAATAGTAGAGATCCTTGTAATTTTCATCCTTGGATTTCTTCGGAGCTTCCTCATCTTCAGCGGTTGATGCTCCATGTCTTTTCTTCCTCTTATTGTTCTTAGGGTTCTTAGGACAATCTTTCTTGTAGTGTCCATATTCCTGACATCTAAGGCATTGGATTTTGGACATATTTTTATTTCCTTGAGATTTGTTACTAGCATTTTTGTTTTGAGATCCAAATTTCTTCTTTGATCAAGCTATAAAAGCTTGAGAATCTTCATTATGAGGTTGAGTATTGCTTTTTGCCTTCAGTTTGATTCCTCTAAAGTGAAAACAACCCATAACTCTTCAAAAGTAGGAGTTTCCTTTCTATCATAAATGCCTCTAGCAAAACCATCCCAAGTTTCAAGTAAAGCATTGATTACAGTGGTGATCAATCTAGCCAGATATAGTTTCACCCAATGTGGAAAAAGTTGAAGTTGGGATTAAATCGGCAAGGGTCCAAAAGTTGAAAAAATCGTTAAAGTCGGGAGTTTTTCGAAAAAGTCGGCAAAATTAAAAAAAATACAAAAATATTCATTTTTTAAAAAATCTGGACTTTTTAAATAAAATCCCGATTTTTTCAGTAAAATCCTGATTTTTCAATAAAATCCCGATTTTTTCAAACAAAAAAAAATCATTAAAAAAATACCATGATTTTTTGGGAAAAGTCCCGATTTAATCCCGACTTTTTCGATTGGGAAAAAATCGGCAAAAAATCGGCTGATTTCATCGGCCAACCAAAAAAATAAAAAAAACGGTATTTAATCCCGATTTTTTCCCGACTTTTCCACACTGGTTTCACCAATTCATTGAAGTTGATCTCTAATTTTTGATATCTTCATAAAATATGAAGTCTTGTTTCCCTTCTTTGTCATTTGTTAGTTTTTGTAGCGTCAGATGGTGTTCTAGTCTCGAAACTTTGTGGAGGAGCTGAAAATTTTCGAAGTCCAACTTAGGAAAAATGGTTAATTAATAGGAATTAATTGAGAAAGGTGAGAATTCTCTAGAAACTCACACGGATCGACTCGAAGATCATCTCAACCATAGATTAAGTTTTAATCATGGCCGTTGGAGTCCCAAATGGAGATTTTAAGAAGAGGTCGAGGCTAGATGGAGAAACACACTTGGAGAGCCAGTTTTTTTGGGTAGTTCAATTTTCCAGAAAACGACATTCTGCTGAAAGAATTCAAGCCAGACAGGGGACGCAAAGATAGAGAGGGGCAGAGATAGTGAGTCTAGAGGAAGTCTTCCAGTTTCGGAGAGTCAACTATAGGAGGGTTCAATTTCCTTAGTGGGCCTGTGCAGAAGCTTCAGAGGTAGAGTTCGATTTGGCCAGTCAGAGGGTCGATTCAATTACTAAAGGCCATGAGAATTTTCGAATGGGGCCAACGACTCATTCTCAAAGTTTGAATTGGTCAGATGGCTTGATCATTTGCAATTTGCAGGCGGAGTGTACAAGCGTCTGCATATGTGTGACGTAGACGCTGACACAGGGGTTTCTTGGAGCCCAAGAAGTGCTAGTTTTGGAGGTGGAACAATGTCGGGTGAGACAAAATTTGTCTCACTAATTTTTTGTGGCCAGTTTCTCTTGTAGAGGATTGCCAGTTTTGGGCATCCAGTTGTACTCATCATTTCTCACTGCTGCATAATAATAAAACCCTCAACTACTGCACCCAATTTCCCACATTGGGTTTTTCTAGGGACATTTGTTCAAAAATAACAGTGTCACAATTTTTGTGTTTGCTAGTTTTCTCAATTTCCAACATTTTTATTTCCACGTCTATTTTTATTTGTGAATAAGTTGCATTGTGATTAATTCGATATTAATTAGAAATTAATAAACTGAATAATTAGTTAGGCGAATTAATTCCAGTTACTGCATTTCAAAGAATTTCACATCATCCTCGTTCCATAAAGTTTATTTCTTAAATATATCTTGTGACGTATTGTTGATGGAGTACAAGCTCACCAGAGTATCATAAACATTCTCGGATGTAGATAATTCTGAAGCAAAATTGATGAGATGATCTTTGATGGATTCAAAGGGAATCCTTTGAGTTATAATTTCTTTTTTATTATACTTGGCCACTTCTTTAGCGTTGTTTTTATTTGGTGTTGGAACTTTGCCTTCAACAAATTGCATGACTTCATTTTCTATAAGGACTAAATCAATCCTCTTCTTCCAAGCTTTGACATTATATGCCTCTTCAAGCTTGTTTCCCTCCTTATAGATAGAGGCCATTTGATCAAAAGTATTGGACATAGAGAATAGAAGAGTACTTACTTGAAAGTGAGAGAGTTGCTACAAGGATGTCTTTTAAGAGTGCTAAGAAATTGTGATCTTCAAGCTTCCTTCTTTCACCTTAGCTCCGATACCATGTTGAGGAATCGAGTGCAATGTATTCTAACAATTAATTCCTCTTCTTGATAATTACTTATAAAAATTAGATGTCTTCTTGTTACTTCTTCATCAAGCAATTATACATTTGTTCAATGATTCAAAGAAATGGAGATCACAATGAGACAAGAGACACCAGAAATTAGGCTAGTGGCCAGGGAAAAAACCACAAGGGGAAAACCCAACAATTCTTTCCTTATATAATCAAATCAAAGTGAGAGATATCCAAGCCAAGATCAATACCAAACTGGTACCAAGATGTTGATTTTTGGGTAGCATCGGATGTGCTCTAGCTCCGAAATTTTGTGGAGGGGCTAGAACACATGAGATCTCCAAGACCCATAAATCGTTTCGTGAAATTCCACCCGCATTGTATTTTATTAAAATAATTAATATTTTTAATGGGGTTCCTAAGTCTAAACTTAAGAAAATCAAAATATTAATGGGTATTAATGAAAATATGGGTGAGAAGCTTTTAAGAGACGAGGATCAAGTCTAATTTAATCTTAGTTGTTGATTAGAGATTAGATCATGACTGTTGATTTCTCAATAGGAAAAGTATAAAGGGAGGCTTGGGGTTAGTTGGAGAACACATATAGTGAGAGCAGCACTTGAGCTGATTCGAAATTCTGAGGTGTGGTTTGCTGAGAATTTCAAAGTAAGCTTCTAGTACAGAGGGGCAATTCGGCAGAGAGACTTCAGTCCAAGGCCGAGAATACATAACAAAGAGGCAGTGCAACACCAAGGAGAGACAATGCAGCTCCAGAAAGGGTGACAAAGAGGCTGGAGGGCTAACACAGTCACTTAGAGGCAGCGTTGGGGTTTCTGTGAGGTAGATTAGGCCACAGTTCAACAAATCGATTTCTGAGCCTGGAAGGCTCACTGGGAGGGTGATGCAGTTCCAACGCAAAGCTGGGAGCAGCCATCGATGCATAGCGCTGGGGATAGTGCAATCACCTGTGGGGTTTGTTCATCCAGATGCTGGATTCACCACAATATCTGTCTCCGGATAGAAGTACTTTTGCTGGGTTTATTCTCTGTTGGGTGAGATGGATTTGGCACCATAGTTGTATTCAGAAATCTGCTTAATAATAAAACCCTCATATCTGCTACATTGGTTTTCCTGCATTGGGTTTTTCCAGGGACGTTTAGTCCAAAAACAAGTGTCCTTTGTGTGGTTGTCTCATTTATTTTTCAGTACTTGATCTGTATAGTGTTGTAGGCTGTAGTGTATTTGCATTAATATTTTCTGAATATTTTTGAAAATAACTTGTTAAAGTCAAGAACACAAGTAGGTAATGCAAATCAGTTTACTGCAGTAGGATTTTTGGTTTGTTAGATTCAGAAATTTTCACACAAGATACCAAGTCAAACCCTCCTCCAAGTCACCTCCAAATGTCCAAGTCAATTCTGGTCAAACTGCTTCAAATCTAGTCAAACTTCAGAATTTTGGGTCTGTAGCTAGGACTGAATTTCAGCCTGTAATCACCTCAGAAAATTTCAGCTCCTTCCACAGAAAAACAATCCTCTCACACGTGTCAATTACAATAGTCAACGATTCGGTCAACGAGGGATATTCTTCTTGTTTTTGACTTTTCTTCTCTCTCATTTGACTCAACTTCTTCTCCTTCGCTAGGTTCAGATATGCTTCTTGGGTGTTAAGTGAATGAGCTTCCAAGTAGGATGAACTTTTCTCTTATATATAGCTATGCAGGAGGGTCGAATAGGTGCCACTTGGAGGGCTAGGCTGACTTGTCCAAGGAGGGCCGACTTGGTCATCTTGTGGACTTATGACTCATACTAAAAATTCAAATTCTTTCTTTTAAATGACCAAATGGAACATGACAAATAATTTTTCTTTTGAATTCAAAAGAAATTATTTTTTACTCTAGCATGAAGAACATGCTTGACAAACTATAATAAATACATCAATGATAAATATACATTATGAAGACCAAACCTAACAATTTCAACACGTTGATGTTGGTAGTATTTCTTGTTGAACTCCTCTACCATGGCCTTAATTAAATGTAATATTCTTACTAGAAAGTTACAGTGAATTATCAAAACATGAACCAGCTACAGCAAATAGATATAACACGCAAGCTGAAAAACTCCACAAATGCAAGTACAATCAGAACACCATAGAACAGGAATAATAATTCTGAGCCATTTTATTATAAACTGCAGGGACATTCTATGTACAAATAGTGAGGAATGAGTGCACCTAGGCTTGCTACAGCAAGCATGCAAAACCCAGATGAAGTAGAGGATTTCCCCATGTTGGAATTAGCTCAAACTACTCAACGCACTGTCCAGAAAATCCTGTTGTTGCTGCTGGAGGAAAATGATGATTTCACCCTTCATAATTTCCCCAAAAATTTTGCAAAATTTGATATAAGCTCCTCAGCCCTTAACCAACCAAACCCAGAAAGATTTTGGGCTAACTCTGACTGCTCGGAAATACCCAAAATTAGTGCAAATTCCTCCACCTACTGGCCCTATGTCCAACCCAGAAATTCTGATACAATTCTTCTCCAAATCCTCCCTCAAATGGCTGGAAATTCTTTGCAAAAGTACCTCTGGAAATATGAGTGAAATACCTATCCCAATTCAACTCTAAGTTACGCTCCAACTCCTACACTGCAATTATGCCCGGAAAGACTCCTACGCAGGCCCTAGAGGCTAGAATTGACAAATTCGGCCCTCTCAAAAGAAACAATCTCCAACTCTGCAAATCACCCAAGTGACTCGTTCTTCCTCAAGGAAATTCGCTGCAATTTCTTCAAGTGCTGCTCCCCCGGAATCCACTCCTCCAAGCTCTACTAATTTATGCCTTTGCATCCTCCAGGGAATTCGCACTTGCTAAAGTAAGTGAAGAGGTGGAAACAGATCCTCCAATCAGCTCCAATTTCTATCATAGGGTGACACTCTTGGTTCACCGAAAGAGAGTTGGGATTTTCCGCTTGCAAATCCCTGTGCTAAGCAACATTGATTGACTTGGCTAAACAACTCAAGCAAACCCTAAGTCTGAAAATGCACAATCAAGGAACCCTCAAAAATGAGTTCTCCTCTCCTATTTATAATTGCTGCCCTTCTCCTGCTTGGGGGCCCACTAGTTCAAACTCCCCTTTTTGCCTCGATTGCCTTGTGGTTCGAATTTCTCCAAGGGGTTCGATTTCCCTTTTGGGTGGCCCCCACAACCCACCAACATTTTAATTCTTCATTTCTCCTAAGTCGGTCTTCTTTCCCTTTTCAAAATTTAATTTATGTCTCCATACTCCTTTTTCTAATTTCAAATGCCAAAACATTTATCAACTACCAAAATTGCAAAATTGTGAATACTCTTTGGCAAAATTATTTGTGGGGGGCATGACACTAAAATGTACCCTTCACTCAAAGGAAAGTAATTGGCTAGGTATGCTAAGCTTTTTCTACCATATTATAAGGTTGAGGAGATGAACCCTTCACTCAAACCAAAATCATTGGTTAAGCAGATTAAACATTTTCAATTTCTACCATATTATAAGGTTGAGCAATGCAAGACAGATGACTTTGAGCTAGATGATGTTTATGTAGCTCTTGTTGATGATCCCATTTCTAGTAGTGTTGAATCAATGATGAGTTTCATGAGTGATTATGTTGATCAATGATTTGTAGTTTTAATGTCTAGTTTTGCAGCTGCTACTACTACTACTGATGTTGTAGAGGAGTCTAAGGAGTCTTTAGACACTGAGCAAGATTATGTTTATGTAGCTCATGTTGATGATCTCATGTTGTGGAATTCCATGTTGATGATCACATGTCTACTAGATGATTGATGCTATATGGTTTAATCCATGTTTTTATGCTTTTTGTAAATAATTCATCATTCTACATGCTTTTGTTGACATATATGCATCAAAAATATATATTGTATAAAATTTGCTCCCAATTCACTCTCGACCTGGAAGCTTCTGCAAGTTGTCGCTCCCTGCTCCCACTTCAAAGCAGTATAGGATGGAAGTGAGATAGCTTGAGGGAGTGTTGAGCAGAGAAGGGGATCCCATTTCTTGTGGTGTTTAGACTGATGGGGAAAGAGTGTTGGGCATTGAGACTGTTGTAGGAATAAGCATTGAATGTGAACCTAAGAATTGGGCTATAAAAAAAATTAGAGCTATCCATAGGAAAAATTTTCCCTTGTGGATCCATAACCTTAGCTTAGTGGTGGCCTCTGTTATAGAGATGATTGGTGGGGAGCCTATGGTTGGGTGGAAGCTGGAACATCTGTCTTCTGTAGCCAATTGGTTGATTCTATTCCCAAAAAGGAAAACATATTTGGTTGTAATAGTATTATTTCCAATTTGTGAAGTTTTGCGGTCATGATTTTAATAATTTAACTTTCATATTCATGGCTGAAATTATTATAAAGCCGCATGCATGTTTTAAGTTTGAAATTGATGGTTAAAGACTGTTGTGGCTTTATTTCCACTATTGAATTATACAACTATTACTTGTCCATATGATCAATTTTGGCATTAAAGAGAATAAGTTGGTGTGACTTTGGTGGTTCCAAGAAGTATTGCATATCCTCAACGTGCATAAAGTGTATTCGGTATGTTATAGGGAATTCCCCTACCTCTCTCCTTAGGCATAATCCTTAGTGGCAATGGTCAAGAATCAATATTCATGTCTGTGGCAAGGTTACTCTCTAGCGTGAGAGGTTCAACTCTTCTTGTTTGCATGATCAAATCATCCTTGGTAAACCACCTTAGCATCCACCAGGTATCCCCATGTGAAAATGAACCAGGAATGGAAATAATCCTTTTCACTTATGTTCATGCGAAAGAGGTCAAGAAAGAGGAGCATGACGCTCTAAGAATCATGGATTAAAGGAAAATAAGTTTGAACTTGAAAATTAGAGCAATGGATGTATGTCTCTTAGAAGGGTGGAATAAGTGCATAGGGGAAACAACACTTGAATCAATAGCATTTGCTAGAGATGTCTCATTGACCACCTAGTCAAAACTCTGACATGTGCTGCATTAAGTTTTGATATAACCAATAAGACTGTTATATGAGATTCCAATGTATAAACGAATGCCGCTATGAATTAATTGAGATTTATTGCAACCATGTATTATCAAATCTTCTGTGGCTGTTTCCACCTATTTGCATCTTTCCCAATTGTCAATAAAATTGTCTAAGTATTTTACTGGAGTTTTATTATCATTTCATGCCCCTATTTCCCCCTTTCATAAACACATATATGAAAAATGGATATTCTATTATGGCCATATTTAAGGTGTTTTGCAATATGATATCAAGTTCTACCTCCTCCCAAGGAACACGGGAGTTGGGGACAAAGGAAGGAATGCAGCTTTTGACTTACAAAAAACATATTCTATCTGTTTTCTTATATCTTGTTATTCGACCAAATTTATTGGATGCTCTAACATTGTTTTTGTAGTTACAGATTGCAATCATGGCTGATGCCATATATGCTGTTTGGGCCAAATATCGCTTACAAATTACAGGTAAGATCATTTACATGTTAAGATATAAACCTTTCCATAAAAATTAAAATATTTTTAGTTTATTGGTATTCCTGAATTGTAATGCTAACTGTTTCTCCATATATATATATATACCTTTAATGTATATATACTTTTATTGAAGTCGATATTTACAAGTAACTATGTAAAGGCATTCTGACATGACATATATACATTCTTGAAATCAAAACTGATGTAGAAGTAACTACCTTCAACGTCAATTACAGATCAATTTTAACGTAATTAAAAGTAAATTTTCAGGTAGGGGATGAGCTCAAGGGGAATGACTATCGATTTTATGTCATTTATGTAAATTGTCAGTGAAATTGGTCATGGAACTAAAAAGGTTAATGTGGCCCCAAGTTGTATTGAACACGTAGATTGAAGACAGTAAATATTTTCACACAAAATCTAAGGATCAGTTGATATCTCTTGTATCCTACTCCAAAGGAACTCGTATTGCTGATTTTGAACATTCCTTTCTTTGGAAGATCTTGAAATTGGAATGAAACATATCATTAAGAAGTCAGCACAGATCCATTGTTAAATCCCTGGAGCAATGGTTGTCTCTCGTTGCCTTTACACTTTGCTGGCAAAAGTATGGTATTTACTATTTTCTACCCTAATTATTGAATCTTTACTAACAAAGTAACAAACCATGTTGGATTCAATACGTGATCTACATGCAGATGTAAAAAAGTCACTGGAATGAATATATTGCATACTCCATACTGTAAATCTCAAAATCAGCATTGCCAAACTCTGTGATTTCTTACTAGTTTAATGAGTTTTTCCATGTTTTTCAGGTATGAGTTTATGCTTGCTGATTTTTCCCTGACATTTTGTCAATTTTTTTTCTGAATTTTCCAATATTCCGAGTTGATGACCACCACTAAGTGTTCTGAGTCCAAAAGTCTGCAATGCTGCTCAAATGACCAGAAAATAGTAGCATAAAACTTAGAAGTTTGAGGTGATGACGGTTTGGGTGAAATATAGAATTGACTAGTGTACAATGCAAACAACTCATTTTTCTCAATTCTCTCGTACTGAATTAAGATTCTGAAGCATGGGAAATTAATAAATTATGTTCTTTTTGGAATCTTCCTAAGTTCTCTGAATTATGTCCACATATGTTGGTATAGTAATCAGTTAACGATTCTTTTCCAGTTATTTCATTCTTCTTGCTTCTGTTTTCCAGGACGTCCTCCTTTGGATAAGGTAGTAGAAGAAAGAGAGAAGAAAAAGGTACGTGTTTCTTTGTATTTGGGAAATTTAAACAGTTTCACATTAAGTTTTATATGCTTTAACAATATGCAAGTTATTCAGTTGATAGGACTAACACCTGCAAAATTGATTGGCATACAAAACTTGTATATATTGAAAGATGTGAAATGCCAAAATAAGAAATTCCTCAATATGGCAGTGTGAGCTATGATAGAACTTACTATCATATCATCACAGCTCTGCTCTTTAGAGTCTGAATATTTTGTCAATTAAAACAACTTGGATCTTAACCTGCTCTCCAAGAGAAACTTTCCCATGTTTGCATTTCCTAGACAGTTTTCCTTTCTTTGCAGAATTGTAGGGCTTCTCGAGACGAAAATATGTGAATCAGTAATAATTTTTCTTTCCACATTTATTATATTCCTTAATGTGACAGTCGCTGTAGTCTGTGCATAATTGACAACAAAACAAAACATATGCTGCTGCCAGACCAATTGGCTTCCTATGATGTACTTCCAATTTATAACTGATCCGAAGTTAGGTATGGCAGATTACAAGTTTGATAACAAACAAGACATTAGCCAAGGCAATAATGGGACAATATTAATGTTATTTTCTCTTAAACCTGTTTCCTTCTTGTGCTCATAACTATAATAATAATGATAATAATTACGATCTAATATAAGGTCACAGCCTAGCCAGACACCAAATTGATTGTATGAGACCTCTTTGTTTGTGGGACAAGGGACCCCATGATGCAGTGATTCTTTACCTGTCCCAATCCTTCTCTGATCCTTCACCTTATCTATCTTTGCATGGATGATGGCCTAGCAGTAGTTACTAGTATAGTATTCTAACATCTCTGGTCTCTTCATGGATTCATTGACCTCAATGATTTATTTTGCAAGCCACTAGTTATGCTCTCTATGAGGCATCAATGAATCTTTGAAGGATGCCTAATGTTACCACCCAAATTAGCAATCTTGGCAAGGTCCAGTCAAAGTGGCAAATGGCAAGCACATAGAAGATGCACTCACTGTCCAGTGTCACCTCAGCGCAATCTCCTCATACTCTTGGCCAACTCTTAGAATGCCATGAGGGGTATGCCAAATTGTACATACCTCACCAATGATCTTAGATCAGTGCCTGTAAACACTCAAACGATGAAGTTTAGGAGTGGAAAAAAAAATTAAAATATCTAGTCTGATGTAAGATATTCTACAGCAGAAAATTCAGGCTAGCAAAGAAAACACTCAATCAGTGAGATATTAAAGTTTGGAAAAGCAGAAGAATTAAGTGTAAAAATCCCTTACCAAACTTAGGATGGAATATCTAGATACTACCCTTGTTATGTTGCTGGAAAATTGGAAATAAATTTTAAGCTTGCTGCTCTGAACCTGTAGACTTGTAAATCTGCAATAAAACGTAGAAATCAGCAAGTTATAGCCCACTTATGCGCCACCCACAAGCCTTGAAATGACCAAGAAATTTGTGGCTCTGGGTTGGAAGTGTTAGTATACTGAAATATGAACCAAATGAAACTTTAAACACTTAAAAATACTGAATAATAAGAAAGATATTAAAATCTAAAATTTACTAAATTTGTGTAATGTTCCCTTTCTGTATTTCAAGCAATGTTACTTGGGAGTGGGAGCGAAAACGGGAGCGGGAGCGACCATTTTCAGAAGCTCCCGGTTTGGGAGAGAATCCCGGAGCGATTTTTTAAAAATATAATATATATATATATTATATTTTATATTTTTAATTTTTGATACATATATGTCAACAAAAACATGGAGAATGATGAATTAGATATAAAAAACATAAAAAAACATAGATTGAACCATATAACAACAATCATCTAGAAGTTATAATTTTCATCAACCACGTCTGCAAGTTAGTAACATAGTAACATAGTAACTTACTAACATGGTGCGAGTGGCCTGGAGGAGGCTGAGTTTGTTTGTAGAGGGAGATAGGGTGTCTTCAACATATTTTGCCAGTAGATTTCTGGAGGTTTGCCAGTTAGGCAACTAAATGTAAATTTCTCAAATTGTTACACAATAATAAACCCTCATCTGTTGTTGTGGTTTTTCCTTCAAGGTTTTTCTAGGGACATTTGTACAAAAATAGTGGTGTCTATTTTATTATGTGTGCATCTACTTCTCAGTTCCGTATTTTATATTTCTACAGTGTTTTTATGGTGAAGAATGCAATTGTGAATTATTCGCTATTTGTCATTAATAACTAACAAAAGACAAATAAACTAGTTTCAGTTAGGAGAATATTTTCCAGTTAATTGCATTGAAGGAATTTTCACATGCTATCAGAGCAGAAAAGAATGGATCAGAGGATCTAGGTGAAAGGAAGCGAAATTGTGCACTTTCAGAGAGAGATCTGAAGCCTAGAATTTCAAATCCGCGGAGGCCAACTAAGTGTTGATTTCTGTAGCATTGATTGTGTTCTAGCCTTGAGATTTTGCAGAGAGGTTAAGACACATGCATTCTCCAATACCCAGAAATCGTTTGGGAAAATTTCAGCTAGAGATGATTTCATTAAAATAATTAAATTTTTTAAATGGTTCCCTAAGGCTAAACTTAGGAAATCTGGTTAATTAAAGGGTATTAATTAAATCCGGTGTGAATCTTCTAGAAAAAGATGAGAATCAACTCCCATTTAATCTTAGCCTTTGATTATGATTTAATCTTGGTCATTGGAGCTCCAATGAGAGATTATAAGGAGCTTGATGGGCACTTGGAGAACACATCGAATGAGAGATCAGAGATGGAATTTCTCAAGAGTAGCAATGTTGAGTTGCCTGAGTGAGATCGAGTGATCTTCTTGCAGTGAGGGGCCAGGATAGTAGTCCGGAGGAGAGTTTTCCAGTTCCGGAGAGTGCAAAGCAGAGAAACTCAGAGAGGCAGCGCAGAGCTTCAGAGGGAGTTCGAAATCTAGCTGGGAGAGTCGAGATCCAATGCCAAAAGTCAGGGTGTGAGACCGAAGAACCAGAAGGTTGAATTTCCAGACAACAGGAGATCAGCAGAGGAGGTGACGCAGAGCCCAACCAGGGTGACACAAATCTGCGTAGGATTGATGTAGAAGCTGCGCAGAGGCAGCGTGGGCCAGCTAACCAACCCCTGATCAGGGTCAGATCTCCTGAATCAGTGTGAGATTTTTATCACTAAGTCTTTGCCAGCATTTCTCTATATTGGATAGCCAGTTTAGGCATCCAACAATTTGTACTTAGATTTACTACTACATAATAATTAAACCCTCAGTCGCTGCACTGGTTTTGCCACATTGGGTTTTTCCAGGGACATTGTCCAAAAACAACTGTGTTGATGTGTGTGTTTATTTCTCTCTAGTGCAAGATTTAGTTTCCGCAATATTTTATTTTTTGTAGGCTGCAGTTTATGTATTTGTTGTAGAAAACTGCAAGTAACTTATTCAATTAATTTAACAAGTAGGTGAAATATTATTAGTTTGCTACAGTAGGAATTGGGTAACCGATTTTTCACATGGTATCAGAGCACAGATAGAAGCCAAAGAGCTCAGTAGCAGAAGGGAAGAGGAATTTTGAAGCTTTGCATAGGCAGCAATTCGAAACACTCAGAGGCAGCACAGTTCCTTTGGCCAGGAGGGTCGATTTTTGAGGAAAAATTATTTCTTTGAGAGAGTTGATAGAATAATGTCAGGAGGAAGAAAGAGAACACATTGAGGGAATTCTTTTCTCAAGGAACTTCTAGTCCAAAAGTTCCATTTTTCTAGTATAGTAGTAGTTGTGAGCGGATTTTCCCACTTTGGCAGGGAGTGCGTAGAGCCAATCAACAACTGCGTAGATGAGAAGAGGGAGTAGTTTGACTTTTTCAAGAGAGATGGCATTAGTTGGGTTGAGAGATCAAGATCAGTTGGATGAAGCCTTCAACTATGTGATCTGGAAGGCTAGGATCTCCTGCCTTCTAGATGAGCATGATCTCAAAACTTATGTTGATATTGTGGTATCTATACTTGCTAATGTGGATCCACTCAAGAAGTACAAGGCTGAGATGGCGAAGACTAAGAGGATCATTCTCAACTGGGTTTGAGATCATGTAGTATCCCATATAGTCGGCAAGGATACTACCTGATAGATGTGGGATGCTTTAGCTACGCTATACAGGATCTTCCGAGCAGCAGAAGATGTACTTAGAGGAGAAGTTGAGATGCACAAGGATGTAGAAGGGGGAGCGTGTGGACCCCTTCCTTACAAGGCTTCAAGATGTTTGGGACTAGCTGTCTTCAGTAGGATCAATACCCCAACCCTAAGAGTTTGTACAATTAGTGCTAAATAACATTTCAGAAGATTGGGAAGTTTTCATCCAGAGCATCTTGGGCAGAGGAAAATTGCTAGATTGGGAACGTGTATGGGCCGATTTGCAGCGGAAGGAGATGAGCATGATCTGGTTAAGGCCACCATCAGTGGCAGTAGCGGCAATGGGGCGAATGCAGTGAAGGAAGAGGAGGACATGTCCCTTGCGTCAAAGGGGCAGTAGGAGCAGTGCAAAAGAAAGAAGGATATTTCAAAGATGAAGTGCTTCAGGTGTGGCAAGCTGAGCCACTACAACACTCAATGTCTTCTCAGAAAGAAGGATAAGGAGGAGAAGCAGGGTCAGCAAGCTGCATCTGCTGAGATCGACAGGTTGTCCTCCAGACTGGAGGAAGAGTTTTCCATGATTGCGGAGATGCCTCCAGGGGTGAGGTGGGGTGATCTAGAGTTGTAGACCTGGAGAGCTATAGGATGAGCAGGATCCTTGAGGAGTCCACCTCTTGGATCAAGACCTTGCTACGGGAGCAGTGAGCGGTAGCAGGATGGACCAATGTCAGTTGGTGCAGGGAGGTGCTAGAGTGACGGAAGTAGTAGCTAGTAGCAGTCGGATTCTGAGCAGTGCAGAGCAGAGTTGGCAGCAATGCAGTTAGCATAGAGCAGAGTCAGTAGCAGCGCAAAGGCTTCAATGACAGCGCAGAGACTAACAACAATCAAAACTCGGACGACGAATGCATTATACTAAACACAATTGGTTCAGTATTTTTGATGCTTTTCCGTTGCAAATGTTGCGGTTGCAGCAACAACAGATGGAGAGAGGTTTGCAGTACAGATGTAGTAGTTGATAACAGTTCAGCAGGGTTAACAGCAACATGGATGCAGCTCATATCTGAGTTGCGCAGTAGTTGGTGGGCAATAGAGCTAGACATCAGCAACGCATCAAGAGATGGTGTAGAGACAGAGTGATGCTTCAGTGGGTTGCAGCGCTAGAGCACATTCCTCGCTAAGAGGGAGTGTTGATTTCTATAGCATTGATTGTGCTCTAGCCTTGAGATTTTGCAGAGAGGCTAAGACACATGCATTCTCCAATACCTAGAAATCATTTGGGAAAATTCCAGCTAGAGATGATTTAATTAAAATAATTAACTTTTTTAAATGGTTCCCTAAGTCTAAACTTAGGATATCTGGTTATTTAAAGGATATTAATTAAATCTTGTGTGAATCTTCTAGAAGAAGACAAGCATCAACTCCCCATTAATCTTAGCCTTTGATTATGATTTAATCTTGGCCATTGGAGCTCCAATGCGAGATTATAAGAAGGAGCTTGATGGGCACTTGGAGAACACATCAAATGAGAGATCACAGATCAAATTTCTCAAGAGTAGCAGCGTTGAGTTGCCTGAGTGAGATCGAGTGATCTTCTTGCAGTGAGAGGCAGGGATAGTAGTCCAGAGGAGAGTTTTCCAGATCTGAAGAGTGCAAAGTAGAGAAGGCTTAGAGAAGCTCAGAGGGGCAGTGCAGTGCCACGTAGAGGCAACGCAAAGCTTCATAGGGAGTTCGAAATTAGCTGGGAGAGTCGAGATCTAGTGCTAGAAGCCGGCGCATGAGACAAGAGGGCCAAAAGGACGAATTTTCAGACAACAGTAGATTATAGAGGAGGTAACGTAGAGCCCAACTAGTGTGACACAGATCTATGTAGGATTGATGTAGAAGCTACGCAGAGGCAATGTGGGGCCAGCCAGCCAGCCCCTGATCAGTGTCGGATCTCCCGAATTAGTATGAGATTTTTCTCACTAACTCTTTGCCAGCATTTCTTTGTATCAGATAGCCAATTTGGGCATTGAACGATTTGTACTCAGATTTACTACTTCATAATAATTAAAACCCTCAGCTACTGCAACGGTTTTCCCACATTGTGTTTTTCTGGGGATATTGTCCAAAAGCAACTGCGTTGATGTGTGTTTATTTCTCTCTAGTGCATTATTTAGTTTTCGCATTATTTTATTTTTTGTAGGCTGTAGTGTATGGATTTCAGTATTTTCCATAGAAAACTGCAAGTAACTTGTTTAGGTAATTTAACAAGTAGGTGAAATATTATTAGTTTGCTGCAGTAGAAAATGGGTAATCGATTTTTCACACTAGGAAGTGTGAATTGTTGGAGGCAGAAAATCGATTTCTAGTTTAGGGTGAAGGAAAAATTCGATTTTCCTCAGGAGCAGTAGTAGTAGGTAGTGGGATTGCTGAAGATGGTTTCCGGTGAGTAGATCAGTTGAATCACAAACCAAATCTAGCGTAGTGATTTGCAGTAATAGATCAATGCAAGGAAGGAAGAGAAAAGCACACACATAGAGGGAATTTCCAAAAATTCTCAGAGGGTTTCCAGGTTTCCATTTGTAAGAAAGGAGGCTGTAATTTCGAGCAATAAAAGGTCGTAGTGAACTTGCCAGTCTATCCAGTGCGGATTTCAAAGTCAGCAATGTGTGTGCCAGTGCTAGAGGACATTTAGAGGTAGAGCAAGTTGACCACAGGAGGAATAGAAAGTAGTGTGAGTTTTGGGAAGGACACCAAAGGCAAGTATGAATTTTCAATTGGCAGATATGCGCATTTCCAAAAGGGAGTATGAGTGCAGGAAGAAGGCTGAGTTAGTTGCCAAAAAGGAGAAGGAGATCTCTTAGTTTATTTCTCCAGTTTTTTATTTTCGCAGAGATGGCCACAACAGGTCTCAGAGATCAAGACAAATTGGATGGGGCCTCCAACTTTGGTGTCTGGAAGGCTAGGATGTGATTCCTTCTTGATGAGCATTGCTTGAAGGAATTTGTGATAGCAGTGATGGTTAAGCCTAAAGATCCACAACAGTTGGCAACCTTCAAGAAGGAGATGGCCAAATCCAAGAGGATGGTCCTAGATGGAGTTCGGGATCATATCGCCCTGCATATTACAGAAAATAATACAACAAAGGACATGTGGGATGTCGTTGTAAAGTTGTATGAGGATCCATCTGAGAATCAGAAAATGATTCTCAAGGAGAAGCTAAGGAAAACTAAGATGCAAAAGGGTGAGAACATTACTTCCTATCTCACTAGGATTTAGGGTGTCAAAAATGAAATTGTAGCTATAGGAGAAAAACCATTTAATAGTGAGTTGGTGTGCATGGCACTCAACAGGTTCTCCATTGAGTGGCATACATTTGTCCAAGTGATTTTTGGGTGAGACACACTTCTTGGTTGGGAGTGCCTATGGAATGACTTCACTCAGGAGGAGTTGAGGCTCAATCTCATTGATGGTCCTACCAACAACAGCATCAAGGGATCGAAGGAGGAGAAGGAAGAAGAGAACTAGCCCTTGTAGGAAAGAGAAAGGTGAAGAAAGGTCCCAGTTAGGGACAAGGCTTGAAAGGAGAGAAGAAGAAGAAGGACCTTTTGAAGGTCAAGTGCTTCGGACGTGGTGAGTTTGGTCACTATGTCACCTAGTGTCCCAAGAGGAAGAAGGACAAGTAGGGGAAGTAGACTCTAGTATCAACAGAGATTGATGAATTTTTAGCCAAATTGGAGGATGGGTTCGCTATGTTTGCAGTGTTATCCTTAGATGGAGGAGTATGATGCTCTAGTATGCCATATTGGGAAATGTTTATGGGAGGAGAAACAAGGAGATCAAGATCATGGTCAGGAGGACTTGATTAGTAGATCAAACCTAGTTGTTGAGCATTCCTCACATGTGTGAAAATTTCATCTATTGCAGTAACTAGAAATTATTCTTCTAATAGTAAATTTAATTATGCAATTTATTTGCTACGACAAACAAATAAAATCACAACTGTAATTTTCACCACAAAAATCCTGCGGAAAATAAAAAATACTGGAAACTGAGAAACTCTAGCACACACACAAGAATTTTAACACGGTTATGTTTGGACAATTGTCCCCAGAAAAACCCAATGCTGGAAAACCGGTGCAATAGATGAGGGTTTATTATTATTCTTCAGCAGCAACTCTGAGGACAATAATTTAGATGCTCTACTGGCAATCTAATCTGAGGAAAATATTGGCAAAATTATTGTGAGATTTTTCTCTCACTCCACCACTAATTTCTACCCCCGAGATTGACTTCCTAGCCTCACGCTGGAGCTTCTACGTAGTCCCTGCACAGAGCTTTTGTGGAATTCGGCCTTCCTCTTACTGCCTCTTCCTGGAATTGGAACACTTCCTCTTGGAATGCTGCTACCCTCCTTAATCACTTGCTACTCACCCTATGGGTCTATCTTCTCTACTGAATCACTGCCATTGAGAAAATCAAACTGCTTGGGCAACTAAGTATCTGCATTGGTGTATTCTCCATCCCCACATTGATCCCTTCTTATATCTTCCTCTTGTGACTCCAACGACCAAGATTAAATCTTAATCAATGGGTTAGATCATTTTTTGATCGATCCATGTGAGTTTCTAGATGATTCTCACTTTCAATTAATAATGATTAATTAACCATATTCCCTAAGTTTAGACTTAGGAAATATTTAAAAAGGGTTAAAATCTAATTGCGACACTTCTAGGTGGAATTTCCAGAAACAATTTTTGGGTTTTGAAGATCTCATGTATTCTAGCCTCTCCACCAAATTTCGTGGCTAGAACACATTTGATGCTACAAAAACTAACACTCCCTCCTAGCGAGGAATGTGTTCTAATGTTGCACTCCCTACCACAACACTTTGTATCTGTATCATCTTTTGTCACGCTGCTGATGTCTGGTTGTTGCTGCCCACCAATCACTATGCAACTCTGATGTACGTTGCATTTGTGGTACTGCTAACCCTATTGTACTACTGCCAACACTGCATATGCACTGCATCTCCCTCTCATATATTGCTACTGTAACTGAAAATTTTTCCTTGCTACTGGAACAGATTCTCCACCATACCCATCTGTTCTCTGAAATAGATGAACTTAGCTCTCCCTAGAGCTTTTGTGAGTATGTTCGCAACCTGCTCTTCTTTGGGAACATATTGTAGTTGGATTGCCCCATGCTGTACACAATCTCTGATAAATTTACACCGTATATCTATGTGTTTCAACCTGTCATGAAACACTGGATTCTCAAAGATATTCATGGAACTCTGATTATCACAGTAGACTTTGGTCACCTCCATTCTCTGCCTGAACAAGCTTCCTAGTAGCTTCTAAAGCCATATAGCTTCGCACGTAGCTATGCTTGCTACCATGTACTCTGCTTCTGCAGAGCTCAGAGTTACCGACTTCTGCTTCCTGCTGCACCATGAAACCATCTCTGATCCAACATTGAAGCAGTACTCGAAGGTACTTTTCCTATCTATTGAACTGCCTGCTCAATTTGCATTTGTGAACCCACATAGTTTGACATCATCCCCTCTTGTATATCTCAACCCATACTTGATTATGCTACACACATACCTTAGAATATGCCACGTTGTTGCCCAATGTACCGTCTTCAGCTCAACCATGAACTGACTGAGGGTATTAACTATGAAGCAAATATATGGCCTAGTGTTGACCAAATACATGAGAGACCTAATAAGCTGTCAATACAAGGTGGGATCAACATCCTTGTCTTCTGATGCTTCTATCTTCTTCCAGTTGGTGATCATGGGCGTTGACATGGGTCTACAATCCTGCATTCTAAACCATTTTAGAATATCTGTAGCATATATTCCTTGCCTAAGGAAGATCTCCCCATCCTTCTGCCAGACTTCCAATCCTAGGAAATAGTCATCAACCCCAAGTCCATATAAAACTTTGCTGCCAGGTTCCTCTTGCAATCCTCTATGAGCCTTGATGATCCTGTTAGAGAAATATCATCCACATACAAAACTAGGATAAGTGGCTCACCCTCTACCCTAAATTAGTAAAGGTTGGGATCTGCGTCACTCTTGACAAATCCCATCTGCTACAAGTAACTGTCAATCTAACCATACCATGCCCTGGGAGCCTGCTTGAGTTCGTGTAAAGCTTTCTATAGTCTGCACACATGAGTGCGCCTCTCATGAGTCTCAAAGCCTTCTGGTTGTTCTATGTACATCTCTTCCTCTATCACCTCGTTCAAGAAAGTTGTCTTGAAGTCCATCTGATGAATCTGCCATCCCACTTGAGCTGCTAGGGATATAATGTGAAAATTCCTGAATCTAACACATCAGAAACCCCTACTGCAATTATTGTTTTACAATCTCCTACTTGTTCTTTACATTAACAATTTATTTAATTGCATAAACATCGAAGTAAACAACACAACAACCTTCACAAATATACATATCATGCACTGAAATAAATAGAGACAATAACACAAGGGACACCATTATTTTTGGACGATCGTACCTGGAACCCAACTCGGGAAAACTGGTGCAGCATATAGAGGGTTTATATTATTAAGCAAATTTCGTGAATACAACTAGGGTGCTAGAAATGGCTCACCCAATAGAGAATATCCTTAGCAGTAGCACCTCTATCTGGAGAGAGATATTCCGGCAAATCAACAAGCAAATGATCAAACCCCATAGCGACTTCGGCTTTTCCTTATGCTAGACAGCGAAAGCTACTCGAAGCACTGCTCTGGAACTGCGTCACTCCTCTAGGAGCTCCATCACCCTCTCCCTACTCAGAATCTATTGATCTGCTCCCAGTCTGCCCCATAGAATCTCCCCAGCGTTGCCTCTAAGGCCCAGCATTAGCCTCTATGGCTTCTACGTCACCTGCATCAACCTTCCGCGTCCTCTGCGTTAGCTCTTCAGCCTCTGCGTCAGCCCTTCTAGGGCCTAGGTTGTCTCTCCCGACACTGCGTTGCCTCTCTGTTATGTATTCTTCAGCCTCGGATGAAAATCCCTTGTTGAACTGCCCCTCATTGCAACTCTGATCACTAACTCGATTTCCTCAGCAAACCTCACTCCAAAAAATCGAATTCTTTGATCACTTGGTGTATCTCCAAATGACCCTCAAGCCTCCTCTTATACTTTTCCCGTTGAATCTTCAATGGCCGAGATTAAGTCCCTAATCAACGGCTAAGATTAAAACTCACTTGATCCTCATCACTTAGAACTTTCTCATTCATATTTTATTAGTACACATTAATATTTTTATTTTCCTAAGTTTAGACTTAGGAACCCATTAAAAATATTAATTATTTTAATAAATCCTCATCTGGGTGGAATTTCTCCAAACAATTTTTGGGTCTTGGAGATCTCATGTGCCTCAGCCTCTCCACCAATTTTCAAGGCTAGAGCACATCTAATGCTACCCAAAATAAACACTCCCTCTTAGCAAGGAATGTGCTCTAGTAATCCTTCCCCATAGAAGCATCACACTGATCATCCGCATCAGTCCTCTGTGTTGATGCTTGGCCTTCTACCCCACATCCACTGCACTACTGCTTTCTGTACTGCTGCCCATGACACTGCCGCTGCCACTACTACATTTGTACTGTAACTTGCCCTCAAAATTTTGCCTCATGCTGCCCATAGCACTTCCACTACTAACTGTTGCACTACAACTCAGTTACCGAGAAGTAAGTAACTGGCTTCACCCAAATACTGACATCCTGGTTAGATTAGAAGCCTCGTGATGCTGAAGCTACCTCTGCTGCTATCTTGTGCTCCCTCTGCTGCAACCTCTTATGTGCCTCTCGCACTGTTGCAACCTCCACTATGCTACTACAGACTTCTGCACTCTAGCACTGCCTTGTCGCTCCATCACGCCTTGCTCCACCCGACACTTGCCATCATGCTATTATCTTTAAGGGCTCTCGTAGCTGTATGTGATCCAAAGAGTTTGGGCACCGCAAGGATCCTACCCGGTTTTGTAGTCCTCTTGACTACAGCTCCAAGTTTCCCCCCCTCTTCTCTAGATGCACATGAACACTCATGGCACAATCGTCATCAATCTCGACATCCTTCTCCACCTTTGCTGGAGCAGCCTTTGAGTTGGAAGCTTCTCCCTTGCCTTTATTCCTGGGGCATTGAGAGGCATAATGTCCCAACTCCCCACAGTTGAAGCACTTAACCTTGGAGATATCTTTCTTCTTCCTGTTCTGTAACCCCTGCTGTCCTACTGGTCAGGCGCTGCATCCTTCTCCTCCTCCTTGATTCGAACTCCCTTACCACTACTTGTTGCCTTGGTCAATCTCCTTATCTCTCCCTGTCGAAAAGCTGCCCACATCTCCTCCTAACTGGGGAGAGTTTCTTTGCCCAAAATGCTTTGGACAAACGTCTTACACTCCTCGAAGATTGCATTCAGGGCAGTCCTGACCATGAACTTTGGATCCGGTGTAGACCCCACGGAAGTAAGCTGGTTGCGAATCCCCTGCAACCTAAGAAGGAAGGGATCTATCTCCTCTCCTTTTTGCATCTGATACTGTCTTAGCTGATTTTCTAATAGCATCTTCCATTGCATTGAAGAGCCCTGATACAAGGTGGTCATGTTCTCCCACATCTCTCTAGTTGTGTTCTTCTTAGCAATGTTTGGTACTACATGATCTTTGACTCCGTCTAGGATCATGTGCTTGGCCTTAGCTTGGGCCTCCTCGTATTTCTTCAATGGATCAGCGTTGACTAGTTTAGCAACAACCTTCAAGGCACAGTCCTTGATGCGATGTTTGTTTAGGATTGCCAAGGTCCTGGCCTTCCAGATGACAAAATTGGATGCTTCGTCCAATCTGTCCTGATCCCTCAACCCATTCATTGCCATCTCTGCTCCTCTTCTCTAGACTCCCTCTGAGTCCTAATTTCCCTCTCATTAATCCTCGACCAACTGTCGAATCACTCCTTTCCAATCCTCCTTTTTTGCTACAACCCGGATCTAGATTTCTTGGCTAGAAAGTTGTCGAGGTAGTGCTTCACTCTACCTTGTTTCAGTCTCCTTAGACACCGTTCTACACCAACATAAATAGCGTCCCACCAACTCCTCAAACCAAAATCTTCACAACTCCCTTAACCCTAACAACTCGAAGAATCTGAGCCCTTTAGGCTCTGCACAATATTTGGGTGGGCTGAATCTGCTCCTCCTGGCCAACTGTGTCAATCCTTCCTAGCTCAGAAAGATGGCATGGCTCTGCGTGAGCCTGATCTGCCCTCCTTTGCCTTTGCGCTGGCCCTTCTCCTGGCTTAGAGTGCTGACACAAGCACTGCGTGAGCCTCTGCGTCACTCTCTGTGCACTGCATCACTCCTCCTCTTGCCTCTTCAGCTCTGGAACAGTGTTGTCACTTGGGACAGCTGCCTCTTTGTAGCAGATTTACTGGATCTCCCGGCTGATGGCTTCAATATCCTATGATCTGCAATCCTCTAATATCATGTGAAAATTCCTGAATCTAACACATCAGAAACCTCTACTGCAATTACTGGTTTACAATCTCCTACTTGTTCTTTACATTAACAAGTTATTTATTTGGATAAACATTGAAGTAAACACTATTGCAGCCTTCACAAATATACATATCATGCACTGAAATAAATAGAGACTAACACAAGGGACACTGTTATTTTTGGACAATCGTCCACGGAAAAACCCAATTCGGGAAAACTGGTGTAGCATATAGAGGGTTTGTATTATTAAGTAGATTTCGTGAATACAACTAGGGTGCCAGAAATGGATCACCCAACAGAGAATATCCTTGGCAGTAGTACCTCTATTTGGAGACAGATATTCCGGAAAATCAGCAAGCAGATGATCAAACCCCATAGCGACTCCGACTGTTCTTTATGCTGGATAGCGAAATTTGCTCCAAGCACTGCTTTGGAACTACGTCACTCCTCCAGGAGTTGCGTCACCCTCTCCCGGCTACTGATCTACTCCTAATTTGCCCCACAGAATCTCCCCAGCGCTGCCTCTGAGGCCTAGCATCATCCTCTATGACTTCTGTGTCACCTACGTTAGCCTTCTGCGTCCTTTTTGTCAACCCTTCTAGGGCCTGCACTGTCTCTCCCAGCACTGCGCTACCTCTTTGCTATGTATTCTTCAGTGTCGCATGAAAATACCTTGCTGAACTACCCCTCACTGCAACTCTGATCACTAATTCGATTTCCTCAGCAAACCTCGCCTCAGAAAATCAAATTCTTTGATCACTTGGTGTATCTCCAACTGACCCTCAAGCCTCCTCTTATACTTTTCCTGTTGAATCTTCAACGACCGAGATTAAGTCCCTAATCAACGGCTAAGATTAGAATTGGCTTGATCTTCTTCACTTAGAACTTTCTCACCCGTATTTTATTAATACACATTAATATTTTTATTTTCCTAGGTTTAGACTTAGGAACCCATTAAAAATATTAATTATTTTAATAACTCCTCATCTGGGTCGAATTTCTCCAAATGATTTCTAGGTCTGGGAGATCTCATGTGTCGTAGACTCTCCACCAATTTTCAAGGCTAGATCACATCCGATGCTACCCAAAATCAACAATCCCTCTTAGCGAGGAATGTGCTCTAGCAATCCTTCCCCATTGAAGCATTACACCGATCCTCTGCATTGGTCCTCTGTCCCACATCCACTGCACTACTGCCCATGACACTACCATTGCCACTGCTACATTTGTACTGCAACTCCCTCTCAAAACATTGCCTCATGTTGCTCATGGCACTGCCACTACTAACTGCTGCAGTGCAACTCAATTACCGAGAAGTAAGTAACTAAATTCACCCAAATACTGACATCTTGGTCAGTTTGGAAGCCTCATGATGTTGAAGCCACCTCTGTTGCTATCCTGTGCTCCCTCTGCTGCCATTGTGCTACTGCAACCTCTTCTGTGCCTCTCGCACTGCTACAACCTCCACTACGCTGCTACAGACTTTTGCACTCATGAACAACCTTGTCGCTCCATCACACCTTGCTCCACCCGATACTCGTACTCTTATGTGATCCAAGAGTTTGGGTACCTCAAGGGTCTTGCCCTATTTTGTAGTCCTCTCGACTACAGCTACAAGTCTTCCCACCTCTTCTCTAAAGGCGCTTGAGCACTCATGGCATAATTGTCATCAGTGTCGACATCCTTCTCCGCCTTTGTTGGAGAAAACTTTGAGTCGGAAGCTTCTCCCTTGCCATTCTTTCTGGGGCACTTAGAGGCATAATGTCCTAGCTCCCCACAGTTGAAGCACTTGACTTTGGAGATGTCTTTCTTCTTCCTCTTTTGTAGCCCCTGCTATCCCGTTGATGTGAGAGTTGCATCCTCCTCCTCCTCCTCGATTCAAACTCCCTTACTGCTACTCTCCATGTTGGTCAATCTCTTGATCTCTTCCTCTCGAAGAGCTGCCCACATCTCCTCCCAACTGGGGAGAGTCTCTCTGCTTATAAAGCTTTGGGCGAATGTCTCCCACTCCTCGGAGACTGTCTTCAAGGCAGTCCTGACCATGAACTTTGGATCCGGTGTAGACACCACGAAAGTAAGCTGGTCGCGAATCCCTTGCAACCTGAGAAGGAAGGGATATATCTCCTCCCTTTTCTACATCTTATACTGTCTCAACTGATTTTCTAATAGCATCTTTTGTTGCATGGAAGAGCCCTGATACAAGGTGGTCAGGGTCTCCCACATCTCCCTTGTTGTGTTCTTCTCAGCAATGTGTGGTACTACATGATCTGTGACCTCGTCTAGGATCATGCACTTGGCCTTATCCTGGGCCTCCTCGTATTTCTTCAATGGATCAATGTCGACTGGTTCAGCAACAATATTGAAGGCATTGTCCTTGATGCAATGTTTGTCTAGGATTGCGATGATCCTGGCCTTCTAGATGAAAATATTGGATGCTCCATCCAATCTATCTTGATCCCTCAACCCATTCATTGCCATCTCTGCTCCTCTTCTCTAGACTCCCTCTGAGTCCTGATTTCCCTCTCGGAAATCCTCCAGCCAACTGTCTAATCTCTCCTCTCCAATCCTCCTTTGCCAGTGCAACTTGGATCTAGATTTCTTGGCTAGAAATTTGTTGAGGTAGTGCTTCCCTCTACCTTGGTTCAGTCTCCTTAGACACTGTTTTGCACCAACAGAAACAGCGTCCCACCAGCTCCTCAAATCAAAATCTACACAACTCCCTTAGCCCCGGTAACTCGAAGAATCTGAGCCCTTGAGGCTGTGTGCAATCACTGCGTGGGTTGAATTTGCTCCTCCCGGCCAACTGTGTCAATCCTTCATGGCTCAGAAAGATGACGTGGCTCTGCGTGAGCCTGATCTGCACTCCTCTGCCTCTGTGTTGGCCCTTCTCCTGGCTCAGAGTGACGACGCAGGCACTGCATGAGCCTCTGCGTCACTCTCTCTGCACTATGTCACTACTCCTCTTGCTTCTTTAGCTTTGGAACAGTCCTGTCATTCGGGACAACTGCCTCTCTGCAGCAGATTTGATGGATCTCCCAGCTGATGGCTTCAATATCCTATGATCTGCAATCGTCTGATACCATGTGAAAATCCCTTAATCTAACACATCAGAAACCCCTACTACAATTACTGGTTTACAATCTCCTACTTGTTCTTTACATTAACAAGTTATTTAATTGCATAAACATCAAAGTAAACACTATTGCAGCCTTCACAAATATACAGATCATGCACTGAAATAAATAGAGACAATAACACAAGGGACACTGTTATTTTTGGACAATCGTCCCCGGAAAAACCCAATTCGGGAAAACAATGTAGCATATAGAGAGCTTGTATTATTAAGCAGATTTCGTGAATACAGCTAGGATGCCAGAAATGGCTCACCCAATAGAGAATATCCTTGGCAGTAGTACCTCTATCCAGAGACAGATATTCCGGCAAATCAGCAAGCGGATGATCAAACCCCACACCGACTCCAGTTGTTCCTTATGCTGGACAGCGAAAGCTGCTCCAAGCACTGCTACGGAACTGCGTCACTCCTCTATGTTGATTTGGGGTAGCATCAGATGTGCTCTAGCCACGAAAATTGACGGAGAGGTTAAAGCACATGAGATCTCCAATACCCAGAAATGGTTTGGGCAGATTCTAAACAGTTTGGGAGATATTAAAATAATTAATATTTTTAATGGAGTTCCTAAGTCTAAACTTAGGGAAAATAAAATATTAATGTGAATTAATATAAAACTATGTTAGAAGGGTCCAAAGTCATGGATCAGCTAGATCTTAATCTTACCTGTTGATTAGGGACTTAATCCGGTCGTTGAATTGTCAACGAGAAAAGTATAAGAGGAGGCTTGAGGGTCACTTGGAGAACACACCGAGTTGATCAAGAATTTGATTTTCTGGGGTAGGGCTTGCTGAGGAAATCGAAGGAGTGATTAGAGTTGCAGCTAAGGGGCAGTGAATACAGAAGCAGAGAGGCAGAGAGGGTATCGAGAGCATCAGTGCAGAAGCTAGGAGAGAGGGACGCAGAGCTAGCTAGATGCCACGCAGAGCCAGCCAGGGCCCATGTAGAGGTAGCTAGGAGTTGTGCAGTGCCAGAAAGAGCGAGCGTGGGTGACATAGAGGCTCTATAGGCTGATGCAGTGCCTCTAGAGGTTGACGCAAGGTGAATTGGGGTGATGCTGGGCCAGAGAGGCAGACGCAGTCCCGAGAGGTAGATGTTGGGGATTTTGTGGGGCAGATTGGAGCTAAGAGCTATGGGATTGTCCATCCAGGGTTTTAGTCAAAATATCTATCTCCGACTGAGAGGTACTACTGCCAAGATCATTCTCTGTTGGGTGAGCCAGTTTGGCACCCAGATTGTATTCTGAAACTGCTTAATAATAAAACCCTCTGACCGCTGCAACGATTTTCCCACATTGGGTTTGTCCGGGGACATTGGTCCAAAAACAACAGTGTCACTTGTGTGCTTGTTTTTCCTTTAGTTGATGATCTGTAATGTGTTGAGAATGTTCTTGTATTTATATTTTTTATTTACTTGGTAAAAACTTGTTAATTAAATAGAACAAGTAGGCAGAAATAAATCAGACAGTACATGAAGGATTTCTAACAGTTAGACTTAGAAATTCCAACACTCTAGGAGCTGCTTCACCCTCTCCTGACTCAGAATCTGCTGATCTACTCCAAGTTTGCCCCATAGAATATCCCCAACGCTGCCTCTAAGGCCCAGTGTCAGCCTCAATGGCTTCTGTGTCACCTGCGTTAGCCTTCTGCGTCCTTTGTGTCAGCTCTTCAGCCTCTACAACAACCCTTCTAGGGCTCGTGTTGTCTCTCCCAGCACTGTGCTGCCTCTGTGCTATGTATTCTTTAGCCTCAGATGAAAGTCCCTTTCTGAACTACCCCTCACTACAACTCTGATCACTAACTCGATTTTCTCAGAAAACCTCGCCCCAGAAAATCGAATTCTTTGATCGCTTGGTGTATCTCCAACTGACCCTGAAGCCTCCTCTTATACTTTTCCTGCTGAATCTTCAACGGCCGAGATTAAGTCCCTAATCAACAACTAAGATTAGAACTGGCTTGATTCTCGTCATTTAGAACTTTCTCACCCATATTTTATTAATACACATTAATATTTTTATTTTCCTAAGTTTAGACTTAGGAACCCATTAAAAATATTAATTATTTTAATAACTCCTCATCCGGGTGGAGTTTCTCCAAATGATTTTTGGGTCTTGAGATCTCATATGCCTTAGCCTCTCCACCAATTTTCAAGGCCAGAGCACATTTGATGGTACCCAAAATCAACATATAACCGAACGGATAGAGGTGTATCTGGCAACTGGGGCGAAAGTCTCTTCATAATCCATCCCTTCTTTCTGTGCATACCCCTTTTCCATGAACATAGCCTTGTACTTTTCCACACTGTCGTTTGCAACATACTTAATCTTGTAGATCCATCTAGAACCTACAATTGACCTGTCTTCGGGCCTGGGTACCACCTCCCAAACACCATTCGTCATGATAAAGATATACTCTTCTACAATGGCATCTACCCACACCTGATGTTGTGTGGCCTCCTGAAAGATGGAAGGTTCTGCAACCTGAGGCACCAATGTTTGATACCTGTCAGGCTGTCTGTGTTGTCTTTTGTTCATCCTAGGAATTCGAATAAGCTCCTCTGCATCTCTTAATGTCTGAAACACCTCTTTGCTGGCTCGACCACTAGAGGTGGGAGCTTCAACCAACTCCTCCTCATCTTGCCTTTGCTGCTTCATTTGCTGAGAACTCCCTAGATCTCTTGTACTTGAGGAAATACCAGCAGGAGGATTGAATTTCTGGGAGAGGAGCAACTACAACAGCGCAGAGATTGTGCAGTCTTTTGTGGGGGCACTCTGGGAAGCGAAGGAGTGAGTTGGGATTGGGGATGAAACTTGGAGTGAAAGCCGGGGGAACATTTTGAGGAGTATTGCAGCCATTTTGGAGGTCTTTTGTAGCAAAAATTACAGGTGGCTCGAGTTACCCAATAGTTGGGCCATTGAGGGGAAATAGGATCGATTTTTCGAAGTCAAGCAAAGGGCAATTCCTTCGTGGGTTATTTTGGGTATTTGGTGGAGAGGCTGGGATTAATTTCCTAGAATTTTCTAAGCACCAGAGAGGGCCCTAGTAGTAGATCCATTCAGTCAACAACGTATTTTTGGGTATTTTCAGCATAGAGCTTGAGCAACATAGTAGTAGATCAAAGGAGGGTGTCTTATTTGTCATTTGGGGCTTTGCTAGCTTGCCTTGAGCAAGCCCATGTGCATTCATTCCAGCACCTTCTTGTACACTCATTTTCATTGATAAAAAGAGCTCAGCAACGCAGTTTTGGTGCCAATTTGTGATCTAATTGTTTGTCACTATTTTATGGTGTTTTTGTCTATGTTTGCTTTGCATATTTACTGTTAATTTTCCTTAGGGATATTACAGTGGTATCAAAGCTCATAAACTTGGCACAACTTGTGGGAGCAGCGCAATCTATGACACCAAAGGATAGGCAAAACGTGACACACTGAAGGCAAAGGTATAAAACTAGAGAGGCAGTTGCAGATTAGTCCTGACCTTGTGACAATAGAGCCTGAGGTCGAAGAAGTAGACATGGGGGACAATGAGGGAGACAAAAGGAGCGAGGAAAAGGAGTTTTCCCATCTTTTGTTGAAGGCAGTCCAGGACTTGTCTCAAAATATTGAAGGAATGGGCCAGCGAAATGGTAATGGCAACAAGGGTAAGGGAGTCCAAGCAGATTTCTAGTTTGGAGAAGGGTTTGGCACTTTGCAACACCACGCATCTCTTAATCCTAACATGCCACTAATTCCCAATAGACCCCCTAGGTCTACCATTCCCACGTTCCTAGCATCTGGAGTTTGTGGGCAACCGAAGCAAGAGGAGGCACCTTATGGGGACTATTTCTTGAAGTATCAGTCCTATGGACCTGATTTTGTGAAAGCCATTACTTTCAAAGATTTCTGCTAGTTGAAGGGTAACAATAAGCCCAAGGGACAGAATGGAGGAGACTACATGCAGGGGACAGACTTGCAACGCACTGTGGGGAGGTTGTTTCTCCCAACTTTCGATGGGTCCTCCAAGAGTTCGCCCAAGGCATGGGTCTAAAAGATGGATGTCTATTTCCAGTTGAATCAAATGACAAAGGGAGAGGCAATCAAGATTTCCACATTGCATCTGGAGGGGGAAGCCCATGACTAGTGGTTCCATGGGTTGACCATGTTGGGACAAGCAGGAGTAACCACTTATGATGATTTCACGAGGAGGGTGTTGGAGCGGTTTGAGAGGAAAGATCTTGAGGAGTATTTTGGAGAGTTGACAAGGATCACGCAAACCGGGAGTGTAGAAGCATACATTTTAGAGTTTCTGTGATTATTTGTGATGGTGTCGGATTTGTCGGAGTCTAAGAGGATCTACATGTTTGTGGATGGGCTAGCAGAGCCATTGCACGGATTAGTGAGGTCCAATAGGCCCAATACATTACAAGATGCAGTAGCGAGATCCCGAGATTTACAAAATGCCCTACCTAGGGCTCGAGCATCACTACCCCCTAGACAGGGTTTCCACCAGAGGGGAAAGGACACCAAGGGTCCACAACTGAGGGCCAATCGGGGTGTGGGCAGCTAGATGAGGAGACTCGGAGAGACCTCTGGAGGAGGAAATTGTGTTTCACCTATCAGGAGTCATGGGCATTAGGCTACATATGTGCAGTGGGAAAGGCCCACTACATCGAGGTCTTCTCTGACAGCGATGCAGATGATGAGCCATATTTTGAGATGGGTGGAGATGACAGCGCAACACCTCAGGAGGGAGGACCACCACCACCACCACCAAGGGGAGTTTCCTTTGCACCTTTTGGAGGGGTCCTTGCATCATTGAGTGGGGTACCCAAGTTTTTGACCTCGAGGATCAGAGGCATTGTTCAGGGGTAACGTCTATCAGTTCTGGTGGATAGTGGGGCTACCCACAATTTCATTGATGCTTTGTTGGTTCAGAGGAGAGGCATCACAATTGAGGAGTTTGATGGATTCCCAGTTCTTGTGCCTAGGGACAGGACCATGTCGTGCACTTGCTATATGCCAACTTTGACAGTGACCATGGGGAACTACTCCATGACAATTCATTTTTGTGTAGTAGACGTACTAGACACCAAAATGGTGTTGGGAGTCCAGTGGTTGTATTCACTTGGTAAAGTCACAACCGACTCAAGGAAGTTCGAGATGGAGTTTTTAGGGCCAGATGGCAAGTCAGTGTTGCTATGAGGAATGCACTCATACCTGCCAGAGACTATTTTGGCCTACAAGATGGAGGTTGATTTGAGACATGGAGACATTGAGTGGGTTGTGGAGTTGAGGATCTCAGAGGCTGGGGGCAAGCCCAAGCCACCACATCCGGAGATACAGGCTATTCTTGACAGGTACCTAGTTGTATTTGGAGACATGCCGCCTGGTCAACCATATGACCGAGGGTTTGAGCACACTATTGAGCTGGAGCCAAGACTGTAGGCTGTCATCACCACTCCTTATTGACATCCCAAGGCATATCAGGATGAGATAGAGGGGGCCATCCGCAAGCTATTGGCACTTGGGCATATCAGGCCCAGTTCTAGCCCTTTTGCTTCATCAATTGTGTTGGTGAAGAAGAAGGATGGGTCCCTGCGTATGTGCATAGATTACTGGGCCCTCAATAAGAAGTCACTAAAGAACCGCTACCCCATCTCACGTATAGATGAGTTGATGGATGAGCTGAGGGGAGCTAAGTTCCTTTCGAAGATTGATCTGTGGTCAGGGTACCATCAAATCCGGGTGAGGGACCGGGATGTCCCGAAGACAGCATTTTGGTGCCATTATGGGCACTTTGAGTTCTTGGTTATGCCCTTCAGGCTGACCAATGTACCAGCTACCTTACATTCATGCATGAACCACGTATTTCGTGGGCAGTTGAGGAAGTTCGTGCTAGTCTTCTTCGATGACATATTGATTTATGGTTGGACTTGGGAGGAGCACTTGCAACACCTTGAGACAGTACTACACATTCTGGAGGAGCAACAGTTCTATTCTAAATTGTCTAAGTGCGAGTTTGGGCTGACTAAGATGCTCTATCTAGGGAACATCATTGGCGTGGATGGTGTGAGAGTACATGAGAAGAGGATTAGAGCTATCCGAGATTGGCCAGAGCCTCAGAATGTGACTGAGTTGAGGGGTTTCGTGGGCATCTGCACTTATTACAGGAAGTTCGTGAAGGGCTTATCCTAACTAGCAACACCCCTCACTGACTTGAAGAAGAAAGGGGCATTCGAGTGGACCACTACAGCCCAAGAGGCTTTTGACCGCCTCAAGGAGGTCATGAGTAGCTGTCCAGTGTTGGCACTTCCTGACTTCACTCAGCCTTTCATGTTGGAATGTGATGCATCGGGAGTGGCTGTTGGGGTCATGTTGATGCATGGAGGGAACCCCATAACTTTCGAGGGTCAGAAACTACTACCCCATGAGCTATGGTACTCCATATATGATAAGGAGATGTTGGTCATCATGCATGCGTTGGCCAAGTTCGGGCAGTATTTGGTGGGGAACAGGTTTAAAGTCAAGACATATCACAATAGCCTCAGGTTCTTCTTGGAGCAAAAATAGTTGCAGGAGAGGTAGCAAACGCAGGTGAGCAAACTCCAAGCATACGACTTTGACATTGAGTATGTCAAAGGGAAGCACAATGTGGTGGCTGATGCGTTGTCCACGAAGCTAGCCTCTCTTTCTTTGATGAGCATTGCCCCAGATTAGAGGGCACAACTATTAGTGGAGTACTCCAAGGATCGGTTCGTGTGTGAGGTCCTTAATGGGTTGTTGGCAGATGACCGATACAGGGTGATGAATGAGGCGATTTACTTTTGAGACCAGATTTACTTGGTACCAAACTCCCATTTAAGGGAGAAGATTCTACAAGCTGTGCACAACTCACTACTAGCAAGGCATTAGGGGTACACAAAGACATACAGGGCCATTAGAGAGCACTTTGCATGGAGGGGCCTCAAGGATGATGTTCTGAGGCATATCCGGGAGTGTGACAAATGCTAGCGGAACAAGGGTGAGTAGTCACATCCTGCAGGCCTATTGCATTAGCTTCCCATTCCAGAGGGGAAATGGGAGAGCATGTCGATGGATTTCATTATTGGGTTGCCCACAGTATAGGGCAAAGACCACATTTACGTAGTGGTGGAATGTCTGACGAAGCTTACTTATTTCTTCGCCATTTCAGCCCTGTACTCGGTTTCATAGGTGGCTGAATTGTTCTTCAGGGAGGTGTTTCGACTAAGTGGTCTCCCAAAGACCATTGTCAGTGACTAGGACAGCCGGTTCATGGGTGGATTTTGGCAGGAGCTATTTTGATTGGTGGATATTGAGCTCACTCCAAGTACCAGTTATCACCCTCAGAAAAACGGGCAGACGGAGATAGTTAACAAGTTGCTAGAGGGTTACTTGCATAACTATGTGACAAGACAACAGAGAGCATGGATACGGTGGCTGCACTTGGGTGAATACTGCTACAATGCTACGAACCACATGTCAATTGGTATGTCACCATTTTGAGCCTTTTATAGTTACGATGCATCGTCTTTCACTGACGTTATGTTTGGATATGGTAGGGCCCCAAGGGCCAAGGACTGGATACAGGAGAGCCAAGACAACTTGAGGGCTCTTAAAGACGACATGTGGATGGTCCAAAACCAACAGAAGCTTCATGCAGACAGGGGCAAAGTTGAGAGGCAGTTCGAGGTAGGGGACTTGGTCGTCTTGAGTCTTCAATCGTATCGGCAGTCTACACTCAAACAAAAGGGGGATGAGAAGCTCAAACCCCACTTCTATGGGCCATATCATGTCACTCGGAGGGTGGGGGAGGTAGCATATGAGTTGGAGCTACCCTTGGGGAGCTAGATGTACAACATCTTTCATGTGTCTTGCTTGAAAAATGCATTGGGACAACAGGTTACAACAGCGACATAGCTACCCCCTATGGACGATGAGGAGCATTTGGTGTTAGAACCAGAGGCTGTTTTGGATACTAGGGAGAGGCATTTGAGAAACAGGGTCATCAAGGAGTTTTTGATCCGATGGAGGAATCTGGCAAATGAGGATGCCACCTGGGAGGGGGAGTAGATACTCCAACATCCTTCATTGCAATTGCTTGAGGACAAGCAAAATTTTGGCGGGGAGCACTGTGATATTCCTACTTAGTAGTTTACTAAGTAAATATCCATTTTTCTCATTTTTGGTTTATTGCACGAATGCACTTAGGAAAAGTGGGCTTAGAGGACCCACATTTGACTTTTGGCTTAAGAGGCACTCAAACATTAGAGCTAGAATGAAAAATTGCGACTTTGGTGGAGTGTGGGGGCCACCACATGAGAATTTCAGCCCACATGGGAAGTACGCTGTCATTGGAGCGGATTTGGTGTGGGAACTTCGATGTGGGCCCACATGGGCATTGGAGGCATCTTGACAAAAGGAGGAAGACACACTCATTTGCTCATCCATCTATCATTTGCAAAATTGTCTAAGACAAGAGCACACTTGAGTTGAAACCAAGTCTGCAAGTGTTGTTTAGCACACGAATGTTTCTGACCGGAGATCTCAGCCCTTGCTTCGGTGGACTTCGAGTGCCAGCTCAAGGAGGGAGTTTCACCTTGCCATTTTCGCACTACCAGTAAGAGGATCAAATTTATGGGAGACTACCACAACACAGTCTTTTGTGGGAGCATTCCAAGAGGTGGAGTGAGTTGGGATTTGGGATAAAACTTGGAGTGAAGGCCGTGGGAACATTTTGAGGAGTATTGCAACCATTTTGGAGGCCTTTTGCAACATAAATTACAGGTGGATCGAGTCACCCAGTAGTTGGGCCATTGAAAGGAAATAGGGCCAAATTTCCGAAGTCAATCAAAGGCCAATTCCTTTGTGGGTTATTTTGGGTATTTGGTGGAGAGGCTGGGATTAATTTCCCAAAATTTTCTAAGCACCGGAGAGGGCCCTAGCAACAGATCCATTCAACTAGCAGGCGTACTCCGGGAGGTGGAGTGAGTTGGAATTTGGGCTATAACTTGAAGTGAATGCTGAGGGAACATTTTGAGGAGTATCACAACCATTTTTGAGGCCTTTTGCAGCATAAGTTACAGGTGGGTCAAATCACCCAGCAGTTGGGCCATTGAGGGGAAATAGGGCCGAATTTCCGAAGTCAAACAAAGGCCAATTCCTTCATGGGTTATTTTGGGTATTTGGTGGAGAGGTTGGATTAATTTCCCAAAATTTTCTAAGCACCAGAGAGGGCCCTAGCAGCAGGTCCATTCAGCTAGCAACATATTTCTCGCTATCTTCAGCGCAGAGCTTGAGCAACATGGCAACAAATCAGAGGAGGGTGTCTTATTTGTCATTTGGGGCTTTGCTAGCTTGCCTTGAGCAAGCCCAGGTGCATTCATTCCAACACCTTATTGTACACCCATTTTCATTAATAAAAGAGCTCAGCAACACAGTTTTTGTCCCAATTTGTGATCTGATTGTTTGTCACTATTTTATGGTGTTTTTGTCTATGCTTTCTTTGCATATTTACTGTTAATTTTCCTTAGGGATATTACATTTTATGATTTCTTTCTTTATTCTTTCCCCTTTCTTTATCCTTGGGTATCTCTAAAATCTGAGTTGATGGAGGCCTTTCTCCATATAACTCAATGATCCTATCCACCTATTCAAAATTATTCACACTATAGGAGGATGAAGACTTTCTACTTACCTTTTGGCTATTCTCCATGACTCCCATCCAATTCTCCAAGGAAAAATGATGCTCTTTTCCAACTACATTGATTTGCTCACTTGTTCCCACCATATCTCCTTCTAGGATCCTTCTTGCATAAGGACAAGTGAGTTCGTCATGTATGTCTTCACAAGGTCTACAATAAGGCATGGAATCATCATATAAGTTTGTAGACTCAAGTGGATTAGGTGGCCTATGGTCATTTGGAGGTCCTCTCTTTTTCCATCTATCATTCCCTCTATTTGAGAATCTCCCACCTTGATTTTTCTCCATGGCCACTAATCTATTTTGAGGAGCATTCATTTGACTAGTGTGATTTGCCTCCATACTCTTAATGAGTTGGGTTAATTCCTTAATAGGATCATGTGTAGTCTTTTCCTTGGCCTTGACTTTGGAATCATTCGATTTTGATGGCCTTCTAGTGAACCCAAGAATTTCAAACTTTCCTGATTGCTTTCTAGCCTTTTCCATTTTCAAGGCTCCAGTTTGAGCTACACCTAAATTCATAGGCTCCTTCCTCATCAACTCATAAGCAGTGTCAACACCAAAAGCATCTAGATATGAGCATAAGAAAAATTCATCAAGAGGTTTAATAGTAGCAGGCATGCTTTTTACTAATCCATTGAATCTCTTTTTAAACTCCTCTATGGTTTCATTCTCATTTTTCTTCCCATTGCTAATGTTAAAAATGTGCAACTACCGTCAAATTGCACTTTGTACTACTCATTTGATGGAGATGATGATTGCATTGAATACCTCTTTTCGAGAGAACCAAAATCGACCTAAAGATCACCTCATTTGGACAAATAGGAGTTGAGTTATGAATTATTTTATTCATACATATATTCTAGATCAGGTCGGCCCTATGCTCATGTACCAATGGACAGGTCAAGTGGAACCTCATGGAAGCCTATAAATAGAAGAGACCTCAAGCTCATTTGAACACATTCATCAAACTCTCTTCTCCTCTTCTATTTTGTCTTGGCTCGCATAGGTCTGACAAAGGAAGCTCGCACAAGGCTTAGAAGCTACAAGATGAGGCTCGCACTGAACTAGGGTTTTTTTATTCCTAGTCACTGGCACAGAACTAGTGTTTTCTGATTCTTGGTCGCTGGCACAAAATTGAGCATTTGAGTCCATGCATGCTAGCACACAGTGGCCATGAGAGTGACCAAGGACCCTTTGACGTTGGCACAGAGTCTTCATAAGAGCAACCGAGAGTCTAGGTCAGTTTGGTTCCTGGTCGCCCGCATAGATGGTATGGGAGCGACTGAGCTAGCATAGTCGCTATCATGCAGTTCATAGAGAGCGACCATGTCTGTCATAGTCACTCACGCAACTCCTCCTCCCTGCGTCTGGGACTCCAAGATGGGATTTCAGTGTTCCGAAGATTTCGCTCAGTAACAGAAGTTTGCAGCAGGCTACAAGTGATAGTACATTACAAAGTTTTGATCTTGAGATGCATTTCATGGATATTCTAGTTGTTGTAAAGATATGGATCATTGTACTTTCTTTTGCTGAATCATTTGATGACAATCTATTAGAAGAATATTTGCAAGGGTTTTCCCCATATTGGGTTTTTCCCTGGTCTCTAACCAATCTTGATGTCTCTATGTGTGCATGCTTTTCTTCTATTGTTCCTTTATGTTCCGCTACATTGATGATGGTGTTATTGTTCTTTTTACATAGTTTCATATGCGGATGAATAATGATGTTAATTTGAATAATGTTATGATGCTCTGGGGTGAAATTAATGTGTTAATGGAGAAATGCAATTATCAAAGCAAAGAACAATATAACCCTATGAAAAATTAACATGGTATTAGAGCTGTGCTGAAGGATAGCCATGGAGATCACCCCGTTGGAGACACTTTTGATGGAAGCAAGAAGAGGATGGTGGAGACCTAAAAGAATCCTAGGGTATGAAGAAAACCCTAGGTAGTTAGTGCATAAGGATTTGATGGTTAGGGTTTGAGAGAAACCCTGGTTTATGGATTGATATTTGATGTACGAAACTATAGCATGATCTATGTGAAGATGCTCAAGCACATGGGACAGATTTGATGAAGCCCTGGATGACCAATTGTTGATAAAATTGGTTGAGGCAACATTATTATGTGGAATATCGATAATGATGACTCTTGAAGGCTAGTTCAAGAGGGAGAGGATCACCTCTCGTTGAAGATAAGTACTCCTTCACTTATGATGTTTCTTTACGTCTTTACTCTTTTTTAGACTTATGGATCTGATTATTATGATTATTGTTTTGATCATTGCTTATACTTCCTGCATGTATATTTGAGTATATGGATGTATCTAACCTCCTTGATGAGATGTGATAAGTAGATCCCTATTGAGGATCATTTGATATGCAGGAAAGAATAGCTAGATATGGAAATAGGTAAAGAGGCACTTGATGAAAAGGTGACAAGCACTACAAGTTGCCTATGAGAAGGTGCACAGGTATTTGAACACTATAAGGTATGAAAGGTACATTGTTTCAATGTTATATTTTAGCCATAACATTGGATAACTAGGTAAGCCTTATGGTATGTTGGGAATGTCTCCTTCGTAAATGGCTCATGCTTGCATATGAAAGATTTGGACTTATGTTTCTTATGATGAAATGGTGCAACTGGTATTGAATATTTTGATCATGTTGATCTTCTTGATTCTATGAGGTTACTTATTGCTGATCTTGGATATAGTGGCATAACTTGATGTTTGACTAATATCTATTGTTCTTAGAGATCCCGATTCTGTGAAGAAGGCTAGTACCTTGACTCTAGTAAATGGTACTCTTGACACTTGACATACATAAAACATGATGGATCTCTTATAGAAGGTTACCTCATTGATACTGATAATGCTTGTGATAAGTATGATGAAAGTATGTTGACATTCTTGTTGTTTTGGTAAAGTTTTATTGAATGACCTGACTTGCTCCTATGGTAACCTTGATTATAGAACTATGAGATTGATACTCTAGATCTCTTATTAACTGTGGTCATGTCTTTGATAGTAATTATGGCATATGGTAAAAATGAATGCCCTAACTTGATGGATTAACTTGATAAAAGTGATATTGTGTTCATGATCTTTGAGTATGTTGTCACACCTATCCGTTGTTCCTATCATGTGAATCTAACCTTTGATGAAAGATAGATGTCATGATGCAGTAGTTGATATGGCCATGATGGATATATATTTGATTCTATGATCTAACAAATATGTTGTTGCATGAATCTATTAAAGACAGGCTGACGACATGAAAGAAGTCAAACGAAGTAGATTCCCAGTCAGAGGGAGAATCTATTCTCAAGATTCTTACTCTTATTACTATTTTCATCATGTACTGTTGGAATATGATTTATGTGCATCTGACATTATTGATTTGCAGCAAGGTCTCAAATCTGAAGCCTGTACATAAATTAGGGTTTCTGCTTCGGACGCAGGCATAGAACTGGGAATACTCGTCTCTAGACGCACACATGCTAAGGCCCAGGTAGCATCCAGGCATCTAAAGTCGCTCCCATGCTAACTTGAAAGGAGTGTCCAGAGGTTTGACTACAATTGACCATCATCTGAATATTTTTGAATTTTTCTGAACTTCGAATCAAGATGTTCACCTGGAGGATGTCAATTCCACAAATAAGTAGAAAATATCCGAAAGATTTGAAAGCAGGGAAGTTTGAATGTTTGCAGCTGACCATGATATACATATAGATATGTCATTATGTTTGAAGTTTGTGCTACAAGAGGTTGACATGATTTGGCTGATTGATATATCTGAGTTGTATGATGTCTGATGATGACCTAAATCTCTGACTCAATGATTGAGATACGTCTTGGACTATAGATTTTACTATGATAGAAAACTTGGATATTGACATGATGTCTAATGTTTTTACTTGATGATGGATGATTTGCCTTGATGTCAATGATATATGAGCATAGTGACTTCCTATGACTTGTATTATGAGAATGACTTGATTAATATTGCATGGTTGATGATAACCTGTTGGCATGAAAATAGATGATGTCATGACTTGATGAAAGCCCTACTTGTCATCTGGTTCAAAGAATTGACTCTGAGATATCGATGACTTTTGATTGATCTGGCTTCTAAACTTTAATGAGCTGATTTGATTGCACAATAACGATTTATGAAAGGCTAATGGTTTGGCAAAGTGTTATGGTTGCAGTGAGCATTGTATGAAGCAAGCTCCCCCAATCTAGATATGTTCCCATTGTCAGTTATCTGATGAAGCCAAGATGATGTGTTGATCCAAGCCTTTACCTCAGAAGTGTTCCAAGGTATGACTTTGATTTTGATTTTGGTTTTTATATACTAACGATCTACTATTGTCAGGTAAAGAGCCTTTTATGATATAAGAGAGAGATGGCTTTTGAAGCTCGTAATAATATATCATGGCATGATAAGTTGATTTCTGAAGTTGGGAAAAGATAATCTATATTGTGAAGCTATTGAAGAAGCATTGAAATTTGGAAATGCAAATCCTTGGACACTCTGATTTGAAGTTAAAGATGTTGTTGAATTTGACATGGCACCCGACAGTTGATTGAAGCATTGATGTTCCATTTTGAACACCCATTTGTATATATATGATGTGCATAAAATCCTTCGAGATGTTTGCAATGATATATTCTTTGTCTGAGATATTCTTATGATATATGACTATATGGAGACGCTGATGTTGATTATTGATGAACACATATGAGTGTTGCCTTAGTATGAGATATGACATGATGAGAGGTTTGTGGCGCAATCGAGGTTGAGTATGATGTTGCCAGCATAACTAGCTATGAGCAGGTTGAAGAAGCTCCTTAGAGAGATGTTTGAGCATGATTTGGATATGACATGGATACATTGTGATGACATAGAGTGAGATCTGATTGGCAGAAAATATCATATATATAGTTGGGACTGCAATACTCTCATATATTGAGATAGTGCAGTTGTACGAGACAAGATTAGGCTTGTGGTTGGCACCTCCTTGAGAGGGAGGATGATTATGGTATCCTTTTGTGATTTAAATGATTATTTATGCTCTAACATGATATTTGATTTGATGTCCTATATAAATAGGAGACAACTGCTACTGATAGATGATGATTACTTGATACAAGTACGATGATATGAGTATGATGAGAGCAATGCTGATTGAAGATACTGAGCCAAGCTCTTCCTCCCCTGTCTTAGCTCCCGGGTTATGGAACTGAGATAGAGGGCTCTTGGCATTGAGGGAACTCTGGACAATAGAGTGTTACCCCTATCTGTTACCCATAGGCTTGGAGTAGTAACCCGTTGACACATATTTCCGGGTAGTAGCCCGTTGACATATTTCCGGGTAGTGGCCCGTTGACATAGATATTCCAGGTAGTAGTTCATCGATTGATATTCTGGGTAGTAGCCCGCTGACAGATATTTTGGGTAGTAACCCGCTAATAGAGATTTAGGTTTGTAGCCCGATGAATAGAGGGTGGTAGCTTAAGCTCCCCTTAGGTGGCAAATTCTTCTTCTTCTAGATTCGAGAATATTCAACATATGAATAGGAACAATCGAGAGATAAGAAGGAATTAGCAAGAGATGTACACTGATGATCTGAGATGATGAGACACTTGATATGGGACGTATGTCATGTTGATCGATGGTCTGATATTGGCAGGTGAAATTCTCCCTAGTTGAGAGGGAGTGTTAAAAATATGAAACGACTATCAAATTCCACTTTGGACTATTCATTTGATGGATATGATGATTGCATTGAATTCCTCTTTTCGAGAGGACCAAAATTGACCTAAAGATCACCTCATTTGGACAAGCAGAAGTTGAGTTATGAATTATTTTATTCATACATATATTCTGGATTATGTCGGCACTATGCTCATGTAGCAATGGACAGGTCAAGTGGACCCTCATGGAAGCCTATAAATAGAAGAGACCTCAAGCTCATTTGGACACATTCATCAAGCTCTCTTCTATTTTGTCTTGGCTCGCACAGGTCTGACTAAGGAAGCTCGCACAAAGGTCCGAAGCTACAAGATGAAGCTCGCAGTAAACCAGGGTTTTTTTATTCCTGGTCACTGGCACAAAATTAAGCATTTGAGTCCCTGGATGCTAGCACACAGTGGTCATGAGAGCGACCGGGAGTCTGGGTCAGTTTGGTTACTGGTCCCCTACACAGAATGGTATGGGAGCGACCAAGTTGCCATAGTCGCTATCATGTAGTTCACAAAGAGCAGCCATGTATATCATAGTCGTTCACACAGCTCCTCCTTCCTGCATCTGGGAAAACAAGATGAGATATCAATGTTCCGAATATTTCACTCAGTGACAAAAGTGTTCGGCAGCAGGCTATAGGAAGTGACAGTACATTACAGTTATCTAAATTAGAGTTCTGATGTTTAGATATATTTCATGGATATTCTAGTTGTTGTAAAGATATGGATCATTGTACTCTCTTTTGCTAAATCATTTGATGGCAATCTATTAGAAGAAGATTTGCAAGGGTTTTCCCCATAGTGGGTTTTCCCTTGGTCTCCGACCAATCCCGGTGTCTCTATGTGTGCATGTTTTTCTTCTATTGTTCCTTTATGTTCTGTTGCATTGATGATGATGTTATTGTTCTTTCTACATAGTTGCATATGATGACGAATAATAATGTTAATCGAAATAATGTTATGATGCTATGGGTTGAACTTAATGTGTTAATGGAGAAATGTAATTATCGAAGCAGAGAACAATATAGCTATGAAAAATAACATGGTATCAGAGTTGGGTTGAAGAAAAGCCATGGAGATCACCCCAATGGAGACACTTTTGATGGAAGCAAGAATAGGATGGTGGAGACCTAAAATAATCCTAGGGTATGAAGGAAGCCCTAGGTAGTTAGTGCATAAGGAGTTGATGGTGAAGGTTTAAGAGGAACCCTAGTTTATGGCTTGAGATTTGATGTATGAAACTATAGCATGATCTGTGAAGATGCATGAAAAATTAATAGCTAATGGCATTGATCAAATTCCTATTTTCCTTCTTCTCTCTAAACTTATCTAAAAATGCAGTGAGAATGGCTTGTAAAGAGTTATTGATTTAGCAAGTTGCTCAGTGAGCCAATCAAGAGCATCCTCTTTTAAAGATAAAACAAAAAGTCTCATCTTTACATCGTCATAGTTAGCAGTGTTACACCATTTAAAGATACAAACATCAAAGTGTTTCACATGTGATGTAGCACTAATGACATTGTTACCTTAAAAGGAAGACAACTTTTCAATAGCCTTTTCAGGGATATTGTGAGGATAGCCATTTATGTTAGTGAAGTCAGAAGAAACAAAAATATCATTCATGATGCAAGTGTCAACTTGTTCTTGAAAAAACAAATGAATATCAAAAATAGCCTCTTGCCCAAGACTAGCAAGAGCTCTACTATGAGAAGGTCTATTCAACCTCTCTCTAAAAACCCTTTCAGGATCAAGAGAGGGGCTAACTAGACCACTTGAATTTCTCCTAGTGGAGACTCTTGCAAAATTTGGGTTGAATGGAATCACCACTTGAGCAAGAATCTAAACCTACTC